>VWYK01092094.1:6248-48248 GCA_013399775.1 Semnornis frantzii | reverse complement strand
AAAAAAAAAAAAAGACAAAACCCCAATTCAGAAAACTTGTTGGTTTATATCTGGGGATTGGGATGGGCTCCCTTGTCAAATTCTTTATCCATAATTTTCCAAATGCTTTGCCACTCATAATTAACTGGTATGTTACAATACAAGAAGTCAAATTTGAGTTTAGCACTTCCTGGTGTTTCTCTTCCTGAGAAAAAGTGTCAGAAATGTTAACCAAAAAAAAAATAAATTAATTTTGGACAAATCATTACCATAACAATGGCTGGTGACTTGGAGCTAGTGGTCTAATCATATATCTCCTGTGAAAAATAGAGTATTTTGATGGCTTTCCTCCAATCAGAAATAGCTAAGAGCAGTATTGATCTGGGAAGACTAACAAAAGTCTAAATGACAATTGACAGCTACTTCCTAGCTCTCTTATCTCACAATCTGCAATCAGAGAAGCAAGCTTCATTAACTGAGGGGAAAGAAGAAATAAAACAGCCAGCTTCAAAGAGAGAGTTAATAGAGCAATCAAAGTGGGAGCCTCTGTACTGGTTTCTGGGTTTGTAAAATAGAGGAAATGGTGAAAGGAGAACATTTACCAAAACTGTGCTTTGCTGCTTTTCCAGAGAGGTGCTAAAGACTCATTTAACAGACACAAGAGGAGGTCTTATCTATTTAGCACAGCAAAAAAGAATCTTAGAGAGGTGGCTTCCATTGCCTGTAGTTATACAACTTTCCCTTTCTTCTGCCTACCTCACTGCACGGATCCAATGCAGTCCCACATGTCAGAGCATTTCCCCACATCCCCTTTATTTTCACAGCTTTCAATATGTTCTCACCTGGCCCTCAGTGCTCTGGTCAGGATGCTCTTCTGATTTTTCTGTGGGTGCTGCTCAGTCAGGCTCTACATAGCTTCCCATATGTGTTTAAAGGTTGTATGGATGTGATACTTGGGGTTATGGTTTAGGGCTGAACCTTGTAGAGTAGGGTTATCAGTTGGACTTGCTGATCCTGAGGGTCTTTTCCAACCTGAACATTTATGTGATTCCGTGATATGTCCTTAGCAATGCAGGCAGCAAAACCTCATGCTTTCCTTGCAAGTTCCTCTGCCTGGGCAGTGCAGAAGATAAATGTGTGTGAATGACATCTTCAGTGATAAAAGCCTTTAAAATGGTTGTCCACCTCCTAGTCTTTCATGTGGAGATGGTTGCCACACCAGGGTGGTCCTCCCTGGCCATGCTGGCAGTGGCACCTGGAGTCTCAACATGCAACCAGGGAGGCTGGTAAGAAACCAGACACGAGAAAGTAAAGGAGAGGATGAGCATAGAGAATAGGAACACAGAGTGAGGAGAAGGAGTAGGGAGCCTGGGTGACATCCCAGAGATAAGGAATCCAGCCCACTCCCAGTTTTGGTTTGAATTCCCGTGGTTCCTGATCAACCACACACTCTTACCCCCTTGTGATGGTTTGTGAGTTCCCTGCCCCCCACACACTATGAAAATCACCCAGACTAGACTAAGCCAGCTGGAAGTTAAGGAATGAAACTCTATTTACAGCTTAGCACAATATACAAGCATATATATACACAATATACAGGAATATTTACAGAAATATACAAGTTAAAGGTAATACAGAAACACAACACCCCTCCAGGAAAATCAGTGTCCCCAGGAGGGGCTTCCAACCACCCTTTCACCTTCTTTCCACCCCTCTACCTTATCCCAGGGTCTGCCTTACATGCAAGGTGAGTTTGGAGGATCGGCAAGGGGGGTTAGAAGCAAAATGACTAATTGGGTTAACAGCAGAGGGCCAGGAGACACACCAGCTCCCAGAGACTCTCTGTGTTACCTGTTTGTGTCCTTGTTTTTATACATCTCAGCAAGCCTATGAGTGAAGTAGGCATCACCACTGTTTGCTTTTCACAGCCTATAATCTAACTTTTTATTAAAATATTCCAATTAGCCTCAAACCAGCACAGCCCTCCTAGCATTTTGCAGACTTAGAGAAGGGCTGGGAAACAACAGGGCATCTTGGGCAGTGCCTACCCAGCGAGCTGGAGGTGCCCCATGAGCAGACAAGCAAGATATTGCATTGAGTAGGTCCTGCCTGAAGATAAAACTGCAAGTTAGTTTGCACTGTGTTCCTTGTTTAGAGGCTGTCAGCAGACTGCTGGTCCAACCACCCCCTTCCTGCTGCCCTCCCCTTGTTAGACTTGTTGGTTAAATAAATGTCTATTTTTGTGCTCAGCTCCTGCTTGTTCTCCACGTACTCACAGGGAAATGAAGAGCTGTGTTTATACCAAATGGGTTTATTGGAGTATCAGAAAGCACAAATCAATTTACAAACGAAATTATATGGTACCCCAGGAATCAAACCTGACAAACACAGAGATTTGCTATTAAATTAATAGCAAGCCAAGATAAAAGGCAATGCAGACCATAAAATTAGTCAGGTACAGAGTACTCCCTAAAATTGAGAGCTCGCAGGCACACTGCTCCACTCCACAACTAAAGAACCAGCAGAGGGCTTTAAAAATCAGTACTGCAGGCCACAGGGCAAAGCAGATTCCAGGAAGCACTGGATGCATTTTGCAGTAGATTTATTCCTGCCTTCCCTTGTCCCTTGAGAGCTGGGGACAGCACTGATGCACACAATGGCCATGGCATGGGCTGCAGGAGGAGAGCACTGCTAGAACTTGTACAGTAACTTCTTTTCCTTCTGAAATTGGTTTAGGAAGAGGCAAATTCAGCACTACCTGCTTTGCCTCTTGGATCTCCTCGTGTCCTCTGCCACCACCAAGTGACACCAAAAACTGGTGCTTTGCTGGCTGGTTATGGTACAGGGCTGAGAGTGTGCAGCACTGCAGAGCTGGGAAATGCCATTTGTTTGATGAATAAATTAATAGATGAGGCTGGCAGAGAGGGACCAGGGCAAACCAGGAGCAGAGTAGTCATCACGCACTGCATGACTAACAGACATCTCAGCTTCCTCGGGGCTGGGTAACCCAGCTTCAGTGCTGTAAAGATGATGTAGTGCTGGAAATCACCCTTGAAGGCTGGAGGATAGACCTGGGCAGCCAGGACATGTGGGCACAGGACACTCTCTGGAGATGCTCCCTTCACCCTGCTCTGCAGTGAAATGGGTCTTTGCTGAAAGCTGAGGCCACAACACACTGCTGAGGGTCACTCTTGGACAGGAGATGCCCTCTGGGCACCATGCAGCAGCAAGGCACAATACTAAGTGTATTTTTCCACTAATAGAGCTGTCCCAGCGTGGCACAAGCATCCTCCCGTGCTCCCTGTTCATCCTGAATGACAGGAACAAGATGGCCCAAGTGTGGCTTTCACAAAGGCCAGCACCTTGGGCTTTGTTCTCTGAGCTCATTTGACATTTTTAGCACATGTTTTGTAGGGCTTCTCTGACTTCTGCCACTCACTTTTTCTATCCTCTAATTAAATTACATGAGAGATGATGAAGCTGTGACACACACAAGAAATGACAGAGCCACCAAGTGCTACATTCCCCTTGGGCACACTGCAAAGCAGCAGGCATGGAGTGAGCTTTCCAAAGTGATGTGCTAATATACACTGAAATATGAGCACTTTTAAAAGTGAGAATAATGCATTCCTCAGAAGAAACTCAAGGCTCTTTTCCTCTGGGGTGCTCCTGCCTCCCCATGTGCCTGGCATGGCTCTGGGAGGGCTGGCAGAAGACCACTGGCTTCCCTGGCTGGCTGTCTCTATTCAAGGCAGTGTAACATACTTTTTTTGGTTTTAAGCCATCATAAAGTTATGGTGAGCACTTGTATCTCAAGGATGTGGGCTAGAAGTCTCCTGGAATGTTCCAGGGTCTGAGCTAATAAAGGTATTCTAAATAAATTAAGTTATAGGTATCTAATGTTAATCTATTTGGTTTTCATTGCCTTTTGTTTATGAAACTAAATACAGTGATGCATAATAATAATTAAGGATTGGCTGGTGAGCAGGAAATCAATCCATGTCTCCTGGGCAGCCACTGAATATCAGTCATTTTTAACAAATCTTTTGTTTTTTTATAAACACACAATTATTGTCTTATTAAAACTGAATTAACAAACTCAGCTGATGTTTGCTGTATGTAAAGCAGCTCTGCTGGGTGGTGATGGCAATTTCTACAGGCTGGAAGAGGCATCCCAGCCCAGCCCTGCTTGAGGCAGGCAGTGCTCCTTGCCATGGAACCCCTGTTCTGCCTGGCCACGTGCAGCCTTTCCACCTGCCAGCCCCAGCTCATGTTTTTTTCCCAGGCAGTCTCTGAATTTTAGAAACCACCTCTCATAAGCTCACCCTCTGGGCCAACCCACTGAGCGCAGACCAAACTTCCCAGCTTGGGTTTAAAATCTATTTCATTATTTCTTTGGTGGGCTCACACTGCTGAGAGCTGATGAATCTGCAGGGATGGGAAGTACAGCCATGGCCAGGCTTGTGCACAGGTCACAGAGCAATGGTGATGAGTTTGTGGCTCCTGGTGGCACATCCCTGGGAACTGTGACTGCAGCTCTACCAGCCTTGACCAGCCAATCTGCCACAGAACAAAAGCCAAGAAACTGGTGCATGTCCTGTCCTTCACTCTCCAAACTTATCCCCATGCACATCCTCAGCAGCAATTCTCTCTCCGTATTTCATTCCTCCTCTGCTGCCATCCTTTGTGCTCCTAGCCTGGCACCCTCAATCAGCTCTTCCCAGCACACTGAGCATCACTCCCAGCTGTAAAGAGCAGCTGAAGGAGATGCTGGCTTTCTGTCCTGAGACCCAGGCTGGTTCCTGGTGCCAGGACACATGCAGCCACATGCTCAGATTCACCCACTGTGCCCAGACCTGTGTTCCTCCTTGGCTGAGTGTGCCTGTGGCTGATGCTTCCCTCCTGTCAGTGCTTATTTCTGTTCTAAAAATGTGAAGTGGCTTTAGCCACCCTTGTAAGCATGAGGCAGATATTCGTACCCAGGTGTTCCTCTTGTCACTTCCCCTGGTGCTTTTCCATCTGCCCTTGTAAATGGCTTCCCCTGTTGTACCTTGTCTTAATGAGATTATAAAAGCTTTGGGACAAGGGCTGAACTTTGCAGTATAAACACATCACATTGCTCAGCTAAAGGCAGTCAGACAAGGGTTGACACACAAGGGTGATGTGCATTCAGCAGTGGAACTAAACCTCTCCTCATGTATGGGGACAGCAGCAGCAAAACTGGTGAGTGAAATGCTAATCTGAACTGCAAAATCCATATGGTTTTGGAGAGAAGTTATCTCTCCTCTCCCTAAAAAGCTCCCTCAACACATGTATGACACTAACATTTCTTGCTGAGGTGTACTCTAGGTTGCCAGATCCTTGTAATTTTCTTATGTATAGACTTGTGATGCCAGGTCAAAGAAACTCAATCTATTATCTTTGAACAAGAGGAGACAGATGGGTAACTTGATTATAGACTGTAAATGCCAGGTCAGAAAGAGCTTTGTGATGATAAGGTCTTCAACTGAGCAGCAGAAGATACAGACAGATCCAGAGCCTGGAAACTGAAGTCAGACAAATTTGGAATAGGAAGCAGCATAAGAAATAGCAGAGGAGCATGCACGGGGATGGAGTGATTCAGTAGTACCAGCAGACTTTGAAAATCACAACTGGATGTCTTTCTAAAAGGCTAAACTAGGAGTGGATCTTAGGAAGTTCAGTATGAGTAAGGTGAAACTCTGGAATGTGCTGCCTGGGAAGGCTGTGGATGGCTCTTCTCTGGGGGTGTTCAAGGCCAGGTTGGATGAGGCATTGAGCAGCTGTTGCTGCCCACGGTGGGGAGGTTGGAGTAGATGATCCCTAAGGTTCCTTCCAACCTAAGCCATTCTATGATTCTAGGGCCAACAGGGAAACATGAGTTAGTGTCCTGGGGAGCCTGGAATGATAACTTTCAGGATATCATGTTGATTAAAATCTTGAATAACAATGAAAGATTTGGGATTGTCAAAGGTAGGATAGGGGAAATAGCCGAGGCTGTCATCCAGAGGTTGTTGGAGCATTGCCTGCTTCCAAGACCTTTAAAAACTTCGTCCTGCAGCAAGGAAACACCACAGATCACCCACAGTGTGATGGGACAGTCTGCATGTGCCATGCCCATAGCAGATTGGAGCTTACCAGCCTGAAGGACATCTCCTGAAGCATTGTGTGTTGTTTTTTTGTCCCTGCCACTTTCAAGTCCGTAACAGAGCTCACCTCTATCAGTATTAGCACATGACTATGGATAGATCACAGCATGCATCTCAGCACACACTGCTGGTGTGTGACATCCAGGCTGGCCCTTGCTCACAGGGTGGAGCTAAGAGCTGCTTAACACCTTGAAGGTGCACCCACTGGGAGTCTGGGCACAGAGTCCCTCCAACCAGTCCCCTGCCATCAGTCTCTGCCAGCTGCTCTCAAGAGAAAGGACATGAATTTCTGGGCTCAGAGGGAGCAGAGGAGCTCCCCAGGCCTCTTGGATGAGCCTTTTGAGGTCCAGGAGGGTAATTTAGGAGTTTAGGCAATCTCAGTGTCAGAACTTGATAATGATTATCATTTACTGCGTGACAATTGTATAAGAAATAACCCATAAACAGATAGCTCAGACATGTCTTGACTCGAGGTGTCCCTTAGCTGAGTAAATCCAGCTTAATTAATGCTATTTAGAAGAGAATAGGACAAGGCTGGCTGCATGCCGTGTTCCCAAGTGAGCTGAGCATTAGCTCATCTCCACATCTACAGATGTCTGGAGACTGAGATCAGCTAACTCATCCTGCTACAAGAAGCCCAGGGTGATGAGGTAGTCACCCACAGCTCTGTGTCCTGTCCTTCACCATGTCTGCCTCTCCTAGACACCCAGACACAGGGTGACACAGAGGGCAGCTACCTGCAGCTTTCTGGAAGTGACTTGTGCTGCACCTTTTCTTTGCTGAAGCACCACTGGAGAGCTGACCAAGAGTCCCTCCATCCTAAAGGAGAGCTGTATCCTTCCCACTAAGGATGTTTTATTTTACTTGCACTCCTTTTCAGGGCAGCAGCTCTCCCTTTGCACTATCCCCTTCTCTTCTACTGCTTGTGAGCAAGGTGGCACAAAGCAGGAACATTTTCTGCCCCAAAGCCCAGCACAAGTAGGCTACCAGTAAACTGCTCAGCTCAGCATAAGCTTCCTGGGCAGCTCCCCACAATGACAGGTACAGATGGGCTTGGAAAAGGGAAGTCCAGGAAGGGCTGTGATGGCAGGTGGATGGATGCCAGAGCAATACTTCCAAATGCCACAGCTCCCAGGAGTGAAGACTGACGCCAGTTCCCCTTCCCTGCTGCTTTCACCCTCTTCCTCTCACACAGATACTGGACAGCACCACTCTGCAGCAGCCCAGCTGTGAGCTTTTTGGAAAGTGACACCCAAAACAAGGCAGGGAAGCCAGATGCAGGGAGAAAAGCAGGGCTGCCAGGGGATGGGGGGGACCTCCAGGAAAGGCTGGTGTCAGGGGAGGGAAGGAAAGGCAGCGTTTACAATAGCAGCTGGCCCAGCCACTCGCCTTTGTCCTGATCGTGGTTCATGTTTATTTTTTGCGTCAGCCAAGGCTTCTCTGCCTTGTTCGAAGGGAAGGGAAAGGAAAGGGCTTGTTTCCCTCAATTACAGAGGAATGGCAGTTGTGGTTTGGCCAGGGATGGGTTCAGGATGCCTGTGAGTGTGGAGCTGTGTCGGTGAGGCTGCTCGAGGTAATGGCCTTTAGCCCGGGGAGCAGGAAGTATTAACGAGCTGTTAATCATCCCTGGGCTTCTCTCTCCCTCACATACATCCTCGCACATACTCACAGACACAGGTCTGCGCGACAGGGTGTTGGCAACATCCCCGAACTCCAAAAAGGTGCAATTCTTTCTGCTGTTTTCTCTCCCACTTGTGTTCCAAACCTCCCAGACTCACCTCCCATTGTTTGTCACATAATCAGCTGCCATTTGAGCATCTTCATCTCCTTGCCCTTTTCAGAGCAGCTATGAACGCTTCCCCTTCCCTGTAGTTCAGGTGAGAAACACAGCATCCAAGGAATAGGTATTTACACAATGCCCTTTGCTGTGGGCACTTGTGCCAGAATGCCAGGAGGCTGGTAAGGAATCAGAGCAGTGCTGCCCACGCCAGGCAGTACTTCACCCTGTTCTCAGCTGCTGCTATCCAGCCCTGCAGACTCTGAGCCTCCTGTAATCTTATGAAAAGCCAGACACTAGCCATTTTGGATTGCCAAATTAAGCAAACTCATAGTAGCACATGCAGCAGATAAGTGACTGGGGAATAAGTGATTGCAGCTTCCTCAGTGCCCTGTGCTGGACCAGGTGCTGAAGCTTGCCAAAGGTGTGCTGGCAGCTACCCCATGGCTCATTAGAATGCACAGGCAAGAAAGGCAATACCTTGGACTGTAGAGGGATGATAACTCCAAGTGGTGTTGGAGGACCTGGAGTAGGAGGCAAGGAGGAAAACATGGGTTTGTGGGGGTTTGTGCCATGTGCTGCACCAGGACAAGCTTTCTGTGGCAAGCAGAGACTGTCTTAGCCCAGTAGCCACAACCAAGCAAATAGCTCCTGCCTCTCAGCAGGGCTTAGAAAGTGGGTCCAGAGCCATGTAGTCATGCCATCCTGAGAGCAGAGCTAGCTAAAAGCACGGAATGGTCACATCCATGGCATGCCACTTCCCTGCTTCTTAGGCTGAAACACTAACAGGGTTCAGAGATAAGCTGGATCCTACAGGCGTGGGCAGTCAGAGCCAAGAAACTCAGCAAGGCAAACAGAAAACAAACCAGTGGCAAACAGAAAACAATGTGCACATCAGCACACCAGCCACCAGGCCCCAAGGCTTTTGACACAAGAAGGGAAATGTTTAGCAATTGGGCATTCTTCAGAGCACAATGGGGAGGCAGCCAAACTGCAGCAGGGAGTGGGAGAGAAAGCCAGAGCAGCAGTGTTTCTTGCAAGCAGAAATGGGCAAAGGCTGCATGTGCATATATTGCTGGTGGCTCTGGAAGATCCCTTGACAGCCCACCTCCAGAAGAGACAGGTAGACATGGGAAAGGCTTTGTGTCTGCTAGAAAGCAGCATCTGTGAGTAGCATCTTATAAACTGTTCTGAGCTGGGAAAACAATATCCAGTTGTGAGTCTGGAAAAGAAAAGATTTGTTTATGGCTGAAGCTTACAAAGCATCTGACCTGTGAGATACTTCAGCTTTCTGAGCTATGGGTTTTCCACTACAGAATGGAAAGAGTAAGCACCCAGGGCCAGACTTGCTGGGCAACTGAAACAGGCTTGCAACATTTACAGTCCAGCAAAGGAAATAAGAGAAGAAAATAAAATAAATCCAAGAGAATATAGAGAGATATAAAGCAGAAGAGACAACTGCAAAGAAAGGTCTGTGTGGGGTGCTGAGATAAACATGATGATAGAAAATGATGTACATATGGTTTCTGCACACCACGACAAGAAAAATTGTTATCCTAAAGCTTCCAGAGCAGAAAAAGCAAGGAAAGCAGCCACCCTGACAAAACCATGACTGAAAGTTTGTGTGATGCTCATTGGTGGCACTGCAGGCACTGCAAACCTGAAGAGAAATGAGTGCCCAGACAAGCTCAGTCAAACCAAGGCAGCTACATGCAGGTCAAAGTCAAACATAGTGTCAAAAAGGCTCTGAACATCAGGGGATTTGTGAGTGAATAGAAACCTCTTCAACATTCTGGAAGTCCAAGATGGCACAGCCCAAACAGGCAAAGCCACACTGACTTTGGTTAGTGTTCTCAGTACCAGCAGTTCACAAATCCGGTGCCACCAAACCTCAGAGGAAGTTGTCATGTAGAGGCAAAAAAGGAGAAAGTGCCAAATGCAAGTGACATGCCATGGCTTGCCTCTACTAACACAGAGTGAAGGATCCAGGATGGATTTCCAGCAGGAAGAGCCTTATAGAAATGATACCAACAGAAAGAAAGGAAGGATTCATGCAGTACAGGATCTGCCCAGGGAAGGTGTGCTGCACTGGAAGTAAAAATAAGAGGGAGAGTAAAGTACATTGGACGAGAAGCTGCTGCACCAATAAGGCAGAACTCATCACCCACTCTCAGTCTTTCATGTGACATCTTCCTTCTCCATCAGCCATATGCAGACAGACACAAACCTGAGCTAAAATGCAAAAGGAAGAATAAGACTGCCAGGAGCATGCCAGGTTGGCAGGACAATTCCATAGCAGATGAGATTCTGGAGTAAGGCACCGAAACCCTGCACATCACAGTCCTGCCTTAGGTCTTCAAGGAAAGGCAGGAGGCTGTTTCAACTTGGACAAAAGCAAGATGAAATTTTCAACAACCGCGGCACCATAGAAGGGACACCTGCTGACTTCCCAAGGCAACAGCCTTCCTGCCAAAAAAAACAAATGCAAATCACCAGATGTCCTTTCAGAGACTATTAGGATGTGTAAAATATCTAGCAGACAATCTTGCCTAAGTGCCTCTTTATCCATTGTATCCTTCCCATGAAAATACATTCAGCAGACTGCCAATCTGAGATGAATACTGAGAGCACAGAGGGACATGGCATCAAAAAGTACTTACATGCTACATGCATGTCAAGGCAAGTTTGGAAAGAACATGAGACCAAACCATACCGCTAGTGTCCAGCTCTGCTAGTTTATCAGTACAGCATCAAGGAGATTTCAGAAGAAAAAAATGTCAGTCTAGGTTAAGCTGTTCAGGACAGTGAAGGAATGGACTGACAGATGCCAGAACAGATTCACAAACCCCTCTCCACAGAAGCAGGCAGGTACAAAGCAGGCCCTGTCACCCCAAAGACTGGAGTTTCTGGAGTAGCAGATAGCTTCTAAAATAGACACAACATGATGCAGGCACAGAGGACAGAGAAATGGCTCAGAAGGCAATGATGTCCCTGCAGGTGTTCTGCACCTCAGAGGTGATCTGGTATGGCCTGCCCGAGACGTAGCCACCACCACAGTACAGAGTTTATTGTTCTGTCAGATCATAAGATGGACAAGATGGGAAAGCCCAGGTGATGGGTTAGTTACATCTGGAATAGACTTCAGAAGAACACAAGCCTCATACACTAGAGTCAAATAGGAACTTCTGCAAATCCTCCCCAAAACAGTGGAGCAAGATGTTTTTTTAAAGCCAATTAGTATGGTACTAATGCTTTGGGATCAAGCTTGGCTTAAATCATGGATGGCAGTGAAAAGATGTCATGCTGCAATTCAAAAAGCCAGCTGCAAGGAGCTGAAGGTGTCCCAGGCAGAACTGAAGCTATAGTCAGGATAAACGCTGCAGCCATTGCTCCCTACACAGCGAGGTACATTCACATGTTCTTGTGTGGCCCCAACACCATTGTCACAGCAGGTGCAAAAGAAAGGGACATTAACCAAATCAAAACAGAAAAATAAAAACACCACCCCAGAACCAGGGCACGAAAGGGGATTTGGTTATGTAAGAATTCATTCTTCCTTTCTCAAAAGCCGCCTGGTGCTCAGAGGCTCATTTCTTTGTATTCATTCAAATTCCTGGACTGTATCCCAACTGCCTTCATGGCAGCCAAATACAGAGCTTTTTTTAATTCCCCCCACCCCTCCTGCAGTGTGACAGGATTTGTTGGCTCTGGTGCTGTTTCCTACACTTGTCTCCAGTGCTGCGGGAGCCTCTTGCTGCCAGGTTTCCTGCCTGTGTTTCCAGCTCAGAAGAGCTGTAGCTGCTGGGACAGCATGCAGGAGCTCAGGAGCTATAAGCAGCTTAACTGGGACCCTCAGTGCACCCTGGCACCATCATGTTTGTCTTCAGAGCTGAGACAAGACAGGAACATGGAACTCTTTGCCCATCAGCTGGTACCCAGGAGAGCCTGTTGCCCTTCCATGTGTTCCTGCTCCTCACCCTCATGGTTTCTACCAGCTGTATGCTTGGAAGGGATAATGGGGTTTGTAGCATGTTTACCAGCTCACTCTCTGCCCTCTCCAGTTCCAGAGAGATATTTTTCCTGGCAAAACCCAGCACAGCATCCAGCACTGGTCTCTCCAGTCCTGCAAAGTGCCTGCAGGAGCATGAAGTGACCCTGGAGAGCAGTGCTGGTAAGTCCTTGGGTGGGTGATCCCTGCCTGATCCCAACAAAAGAAATATTTAATCTCAAAAGGGGTTTTTAGTTTTGCATCTGGCTCACTATTCCTTGTCCACAGTCACAAGCCGTTCCCCAGCTACCCTCCTCTTCCTCTCTTGGTTTTGCTTCTCTCCTCCCTGAGGCACATGGGGCAGGGACACAGCAACAGTGCAGACATGCCCCCACCTCAGCCCAGCCCAGGGACAGGCTGCACTGCACTGCTGCCTTCCTTAGGGTAGCACAGGGAAGGTTAATTTCAGCACATGCAGTTGCAGTTAGTGACTCTTGGATGGTTGCTCAGCCTTCCAGCTTCACCCTCCGATACGCCTTCTGGCATACATATTTATGATCCCAATTATCACTGAACAAAAACCCAGGGTGCTGTGAAAATAAATGACTTTTAATCTAAATGGCCCAGTTTACATACTTTACCCACCTCTGCTTAGCAGAACAGCTGGTGTTTACCAACTTCTCATCATTGTGCCAAGCAACATAAGATGCTGGCTGGAGAGGACCAGCCACCTCTGAGATCAGATGAGCTCAGGTTTATCTCTGCCTGAAGCTCTCTGCTCTTCCACATCACTGATGAGCTTCCAGCAGAGGCAGGCTGGAGGCCAGTTTCTGCCAAAGGCCAAGGCTCATAGAGCTGAACAAATGATGCTACACCCATGGACTCCAACTACAAAACCTGGGCATTCAACTTCAGAACAGCTCTGTGCAGCCACAGTGTCCTTTTAGCAGGGGGATTCAAGCAGCTGTGGTTGAAACTCTCTGGCAAAGACTCCCACTCACACTCTGGGTCTGTGCAGCACAGCACTGAAATTCAGGCTCTCCTCCCAAGCAGTAGGCACTTTTCCTTACCCAACTGCCAGGCTTTGACTCTACTCAGAGTGAGTTTCTTTCCCTCATTTAGCTGATAATGTGAGGCGTGCAGCAGAAGGCTGGGTTGGAGCTGGATGATACATATGGGCATAGAAAGGTTTCTCCCCAGCTTCCATCCAGCCCACAGTGAAAAGCTGCAGTATTGTGCAGTGAAGAAATGATGAAAGATCGTCCAGAGGAGGCCACGAAGATTATCAGAGGGCTGCAGCAGCTCTGCTATGAGGACAGGCTGAGAGAGTTTGGGCTCTTCAGCCTGGAGAAGAGAAGGCTTCCAAGAGACCTTAGAGTAGCCTTCCAGTATCTGAAGGGGGCCTACAGGAAGGCTGGGGAGGGACTATTGACAAGGTCTTGCAATGACAGGACAAGGGGCAATGGGTTTGAACTGGCAGAGGGGAGATTTAGATTAGATGTCAGGAGGAAGTTCTTTACAGTGAGGGTGGTGAGGCACTGGCACAGGTTGCCCAGGGAGGTTGTGGATGCTCCCTCCCTGGAGGTGTTCAAGGCCAGGTTGGAGGAGGCCTTGAGTGACCTGTACTAGTGGGAGGTGTCCCTGCCTATGGCAGGGGGTTGGAACTAGATGATCCTTGAGGAACCTTCCAACCTTACCATTCTATGATTCTATGATAATAATTATCATTGTTGAGTGCAGTACTTCTGCAGGAAAGAGTAGGTTCCATGTAAACCCAAATGAATCTGGCTACCTCTACACTTCTGTCCATGTCTGCATTTACAGTTAGCGGTGCTTCCTTTTTGCTTTTGCCCCTGGAGGTTCATACCACAGCTAAGATGATCCAACAATTATTCTTGTCATGGCATTTCCACAGTCCAAGGGTGAGCATATGTTAAAGAAATCCAGTCCCTCTTTATTCCAGACCTTAAGTGGCTCCCTGAAGCATTAAACAAAAATGGAGTCAGCATGCCAGTGTTAGCTCCCAGGTGGGCTTATGCCAGGACTGGCAGAGCAGGCGCCTGGAGGGTTGCACTGGTGAATGATGGGGGTGAGACAGGTCAGCACCAGGTCCAAAAACTATCATGCACAAGCACTGAAGCTGAAGCAAGGAGGTTTGTACAGCACCCTTCGCCCTTTGGAAGGACTGGAAATGAAGGTACTGCTTTGAGCAGCCATGTGAAGGCATGAGCTGCTGCACATGGTCCCCACCAGCCCTATTTCCAGCTTGGCTGGCTGAGGACTGATGGAAGGAAAACTCCTGAGCCTGGACACGGAGCAGACAGTCACATGCAGCTCAGAAATAAGTCAGAAGCCAAAGCAAGATAACACCTGGTGCAAGAGACTTGATCCATCCTTTCCCTTTCCCCTATTTCTTCCTCCATCTGCTTGGGCTGGCATTAGTGGACTGGACATCGGCAGACAGTGCCTACCATAGGATAAACACCCTTGATGTATCTGCAGCCCTGCTCTTCCAATTCTCTCTTGGAGCAGTATCAGAGCTCTGGCCATGCTCTCCACCCTGTAGCACCTTGGGTGTGTACCCTTTACATGGTCCCTGTACTCCCTCTCTGCATATACACCCAGTGCTCCTTGCAGGGTCTAAATGACACGCAGCTCCCAGACACCATGCGCTGGGAATGATGGACAGTATCATCCCCACCAAAGAAGGAGTGTAGGACAATAGCCCCCAGCCTGGCTACTCCAGGGCCTGAGCCATCACCTGATGGCATCCTCTGGCACAAAATTCCCAGAGCATCTCTGCTCATTAAACTGTGCTGGTGGCTAAAGTGATCCAATATCCTCACTCTGGTACACATGACCGGCCACTTTAAGTTTCACTTTATCTCCAGAAATCTCTTTCAACTCTATCATTCTGTGGTTCTGTATTATTATGGAGCTTAATTAGCCCTAGCCACCCTGAGCTCTTATCCCACCAGGAAAACAGTCCAAGTTTGTTGCAGAGTATAGAGGCAGGCTGGTGGATAAGAGGGAAAAAGATGTTTTATGGAACACTCAGAAGGAGGAAATCTTCCCCCACACTTCCCTGCTGCCCCAGGCATCACAAATCTGTTTGCTGTGATTTAAAGAGGACGCATTTTCTTAAAAACCATGGGCCAGATCCAGACTCCCTGCAAATCAGGACATTAGTTTGACTTCATGGAGCTTAGCTGATTTAGACCAGCTGAGACACTGACCCTCTGTGTTTAAACAAAGCCCATTTTTTTCTCACTGGTGCTAGGCAGAACGACCTCGGGTTTGGCTCTGGAACAGATATTTTAGTGAGGATACTCTCTGCATGATTCATCCTCCACTGAGCTTAACTTCGACAAGAGTCACAACAGCCACTGGCCACTGGTCCCCAAATGCAGATCCTGGCCGGCAGTGCAGCACCAGCCGCTACAATCACTGGTAACAAGAGCCCTGCTGGGATGCCTGGACAGCAGCCTCAGGGTAGTCTTGGGCCTCATCTCACAGGCCCAAAGCAGGGTCCTCTGCTGAGGACCAGACAGTCTGAGTGCAGCAGCTGATGCAGGTAAGCTATGGTTGGGCAGAGCAACATCCCTAAGCAAGGTGCAGAGGATGGCAGGAGAGAAAACAGGGCAGAGAATTTCTGCACTATGAACTTAACTATGACCATTAAGTCTTCCAGAGCAATCAAAGCTTCCCTCTATCTCCTCCCTTGACAGCCTTGAAGTCCAGTTGTCAACCTGCCTTCTGGTGCAAAGACGTGGGACTGTGCTTTTCTCTGTATATGAAAAGAAACTGAAAACCGCTGTAAAGATCCTGCACTAGTACAGTGAGCACCAGACACCTGGTCTGGGAACAGCCAGTCCCATGGTGAGAGGCTGGAAGGTTTGGTGGAGCAGTTCTCCCTGAGATTGCTGTATATAACTGGGCAAAGATCTGCCTCTTCTGAGCTCAGGGCTGAGGCTGCCCTGCTGGCATTGCAGGAATGCTTGGTAAACAAGCAGTAAATTGCTCACTGCCCCCATGATGGAGACTAGAGGGGATTAGACAGGGAAAATGAACTCAGAGTTTGCAAAGAGCAGCAAGGACAGAAATGGTCCACAGTTAGCGTTTCCAAGCAGAGGAGCATGTCGAGGAGGTGGAAGAACTTGAAACAGGGTCTCCCTGTGACAACCCAGCTGGGTCTCTTGCCTCTGATTGTCAGAGAAAACAGATGAGCTGGAAAATCTGCTTATTCCTCATTCTCCATCAGTCCAGACTGAGAATCAAGGTCTGCATTAGCTGGGAAGCAGCACTCTCCTGCCTGAGACTGCAAACGTGGGCATTTATTGCTCTCTGGTGGTGAGACAGGCTGTGGAGGAGAGCTGTGTCCTGCTCCTGCTGCTAGGAAGCAGCTCTCTGGAGAAACTTCCTTGGTATCTCCTGCTGTTCCTGCTCAGGAGTTTTTGCTTCTCCTCCAGCCATGCAGCTCAGAGGAGTAGCAGCTTGCTGCCTGCACGGTGGTCAGCTTCTCCTTGGGCTGCTGATGGCCCACACAAAGGTTATGCATCTGCATCTCCCTACCAAAAATCCCCCTGCATCCTGCCAGCACCACTGCCCATGGGTCTGGCTGTGTCCTGCAGCACAGGCCCATGCTCCCAGTCTCACCAGCCATTCTTCCCCAGCTCTGCAGCCTGGAAAAGAGAGCCTGCTGGGCTGCAAAGCCTGGGCCAAGTGAGGACTGATGGTTTTTTTCCTGTGCAGGACCCACAGCATACCCATGCTTTAGATGGTGACAGGATATATGGGCTGTGGGGACAGGACAGGCCACTCTGGCTCCCATCCAGTGCAAGAACTAAGGCAGGGCTCGGGTTCTCAGCTGCCCCAAGCCTACCTGCATAGGGGCTAATCCCAAGAGAGGCTTGACCAGCCCATTTTCATTTCTTCTCCTTTCCCCAACTCTGCTTCTCAACCATCAAAAAGCTTTGGTGGTGCTTTGTACCAGAGAGGCCCAAGACTCTCTGGTCAGGAGGTATGAGTCACAGACCTCTGCAGAGCAGACAGGACAGAAGCCAAATAGGAATAAATAAAGGAGTTGCTATTCAAATTAAAACACATTTGGGTGGGGCTGTGTTGCCCAATGGGACCTGAGGTGTGTGTGGCAGCTGGGGGAGGACAGGCAAACTGCAGCACTTTCCTGTCCCTGTCCCAGGCTGAGTAGCCACACTCCTGAAATGCCATCTGTCTCTCAGCCTCACTGCTCCACACACTCCAGCACCACTGTCAAAGTCTCATCCTGCCCAGATGCCCAGCCTCGATGTGCCACCTGGGCTGTGGCGCACAGCCCTGCTTCCAAAATATGAGGACAGGGTCCCAGGTGCTTGGTCCCTTGCCTGTCTGGGACAAGAAGACCAAATGCTGCCAGCTCCTTAGGATACAGTGCAGGACCTCCTGGGCCAGTTCTTGCGGAGAGCACGGACCCAGGCCAGCAGCACAGCGCATTGCTTGGCGGTTGGCGCTGTTGTTGCCAGGGCAGCAGGGCAGTCAGACAACGTGGCCACCTTCGCTCAGCCACCTGGCCCGGTATGTGGCACAGCCTGGTGGGGCACCAGGGATGTCACCCAGCTTGGCAAGAATGAGTCCTCGCAGCTCCTGGTCTCCCAGCTCAGTTGCTGCGGCAAGGGCCAGGAGGAAGTAGGCTGCTGCATCCTGTTCATCCTAACGGTAAAGAACAGGGCAGGCATTAGGAAGTGGTTTAATTGAAGGTCACGGGGTATAAGAGAGCTGGAACAGAGCCTGGTGGTTCCAGGCAGAACCCAGTGACACCTGACTTCATTGGAATGGTCTCTATATAGTCACAGCTAAATGCCAGCACTCCTTTAGAAACTGCCTTTCCTCCTTCAAAACCTGGTTGTGCCAGCATTGTGTGCATTTATCTGCTGAAGCTGCAGATAGGATGGAGACTCACAGGATGCAGCCACCTACAGGTGGGGCTGCTCTGCCAGCAGATATGATACTCCACCTCCAGCTCTCCATGAAGACCAGAGTAGCTGACACAGCATCATGGAAAGGTTTCCTACCTTCAGTTTGTGCAGGGTCATGTTGCCAAGGTGGCAGTACACCTTGCAGTAGTACAAGGCCTCTCCAGAGCACTGCAGCAAGGGAGGATGCAAGGCAAGTGTCTTGAGGTAGCAATCTTCTGCCATCTCATACATATGCAGGAAGTAATAGACTGTAGCCAGGCGGTGGAATGCAACCAGTTCTTGCAGTTGATCTCCTGGAAAAGAGTGGCTGATATGGTCAGCTTGCAGCGTGCTCACAACACATCCAGCCTGACATGCTGAGCTGCTTGGGATGTATTGGTTCAACAGCCCGGCGGCACAGACATCTTCATAAGGAGACAATGGGTTTGAAGACTGTTCAGAGAAAACAGCCACGAGCAGGGGTGCTAATACCAAGGCTGGACAGAATGCCCAAGGAGTGTATCATTCAACCAAAAGATTCCTTGGTTGCTAGAAAGGGCTGTTACAAGACCAGTTCCATCCCAAACACCTATGTTGGCATTTTGGCCATTCCACCTATTTCTGTAATGGGGAGGGATGAGTTTATCACAAGAGGCAAGGGTGGAGAGGAACTGTTCAGTCCTGCGCCTTCATCAGACTTCCCATGCTCTGTTTGGTAGCAACAGAGGGCTCCTCTGTGGCTGTGGTGCAGTTTAAAAAGGGAAGTGGCCTTAAAAAGAAGTTACCACTTAGGATAAAAATAGGTCCAGCAGTCTTATGAAAGCAGGAGATCCCCCTGCATGTGCACATTCTTCTCATCCAGAAAGGCAACTGCCCATACCCTGCAGGGGTCCATCACTCACCAACCCTGATGCTCAGCCTGGCTGCCAGCGTGGCAAACTCCAGAGCCTTCTCATAGCCCTGCAGCCCAATCTGCAGCTCTGCCAGCTTACTGAACAGCCGTAGCTCTGTCTTTGTGGCCTTTAGTTTCCTGGCCAAGGGCACAGCACCTCCCTGAGGAGAGAGAACAGAGCACTCAGGCTGTTCCCGGAGGTATTGATACAGCACTGCCCATAGAGAAGTGATAAAGCAGCAGGCGATGGACTAAGCACTTGGCATGGCAGGCAGATAATGGGTGGCTGAGCGGGGCAGATACAGATTTTAGCCTCACATTTCTCTGGAAAATGAGTTTCATATCCCAGAACATGGTTCTCAATGCTCGAGCCTCATGCTTCTGCCTTTCTTCAGAGCCTGAAATTCTGTGAGCATGTCTCCAGGAGTGGCTAACACTCCTAACACTGCCTGGATTTGTAATGCAAGGGCTCTGTTCCCACCTCCAAATGAGGCTGGAGTGAACTGCAGCCACTGCAAAATAAGCCTGTGCCCCAGGCTTGCCCCCTGCAGCAATGTTTGTGTTCTGGCACACTCATAGCCAGCCCATCTGTCTGCACTCTCCATCCCTCTGGCCTGGCCACACAGAGCTGCAGCCAGCCCTGCAGCAAAGCTCCCCATAGCCATCACCTTGCAGGGGCAGAAGGACAGAAATGCTTGGAGGGGACAGTACCCTATAAAACTCCACTGCTCGATCTCTGTTTTGACTGCCATTAAAAAAGGTATCTCCTGCTTTTTCATAAAGATCCATGGCCAAGGAGAAGTTCTCCCATTTCAGGGCAGTCTGAATGGCTGCCTAGAAGGAAACAAAACCAGAGTGAGACTTGGAAAGAGACATTTGCACATAGACATTGGAGTGAGTAACCAAAACCAGCCTTCTTCTCTGCTTACTCTGAGCACAGGAAAGGATTTCCTTACTCTTAGTAGAAACTTTGCCCTAAATGAGGGAGCCCTGAGGTTTTTACAAGCTCCTCTTCCACTTTGTGGCTCAGCTGATATAATAATGGTAGAGATGGAAAGAAGCTTCTACTCCAAGAAGTCTTCAAGCATTCCCCTGGCACCTTACCCCTTATCTACATGTATTTCAATGGGAACTGGTCACCTGGCACATCCAGCTTCCTTTGGCACTCCCACATCACTTTCTTATTCAATAAATTCCCCTACTTTCACCCAAAAAGCCACTAAGCCCAGTGTATGAAAGGAACATACACTGTTCTATCTGGCACTAAATTAGTGCCAGATAGTACATTTAGTGCCAAATAGTACATGAATGTGAGGCAACAGCTCCTCCTTTCAGCAGCAGGTTTACACTGGTCATAAGAACTTTTCCTTCTAGGTCTTCCAGCCCCAAAAAGGCTGTGATGGGAATGCAGCTAGCCAGTGTGGGAATGGGATAGTTTCAGCCACCTCCTCCATACCTGAAAGTACATTTCCACCAACTCATCTTCCTGCATTAGATAGTAGAGCTTTCCTGCCTGCAGCCAGGCCTCTGCTGCTTTCACAGTCTCCTCCAGGTCAATGAAGATCCTTAGACTCTGTTTGGTGCAGTCCAGGGACTGTTTCAAAGCCCTGTGATGGTAACAGGCAAAAAGCCACTGCAGAACAATCACAGGACTGGGGGTAGCAATCACCTGCAAAGCTACCATACCATCTCCCCATTGGCATTCCTGTCTTTTCCTCCTACAGTTGCCAAAGGCTAGAGACAAATGGACAGCCACAAGTTTGAACAATGTGTCCTGGTAAAATTGTGGAAGCCTGCACATGTGGATCATCTGGCAACCTTTGACCAGTCTGGAACCTCAGTGCTCAACACAGCCCCAAGGTAACCTGCTCCCAAAGGAGCCATTCCCCATCCCTGCTTGTTTCATCTAGGGTTTTGTCTAGGGTTTTGTCTAGGTCACCTGCAAGCCCCATTTGCCCCCCTACACTAAGCCCCAAAGTCGCTCCCAACAACACATGAGAGTATGAGCAGGGAGTGCTTGTACCTTCAGCTTCCAGACAGCATGTGGCACTCAAAACCACATCTCGGCCCACTGTTTGGCCCTTGGTGTGGCCAAAGAGGACTACCTGTGCAAGACTTTATAATCCTCTTTTTAAACCCCTGGTCTCTAGAGGACAAAGGGACGGGCAGCTTGATGAGCCAGCAGGCTGAACAAACTGCCTGCAGAAGGCAGCTGTGGTAAAAGGAGCTGTGGCAGTGCCCAGGGCATGTTTGTTTGCTTGGTCTCTCGTCTGCTGGCAACGGGGCTCCAGTTGTCCTTCAGAGTTGAGGGAATGGGGTGCTTTGTGATCTTAAATAGCACCATTCACATGACAGGCATCTGTTTCCTAAATACCTTCCCTCTGAACTCACTGTGACCTAGCATGGGAAGGTTAACATCCAAGTTAATGACAGCCTCTGCCCATTTGTCTTTCTGGGACATGCAGCTAGCTCCCCGTTGTTTGATACATTTGCCTTCAAAGACTGGGGAAAGGCTGTGGTCTGGCCAGGTCTCTTTCTCTCCCCTCTTGCCTGATTTAATGTCACCTGCATTTGTCAAGCAGGAGATTGGAAGATGAGCTGATACAGGGTCTTAAGTACCTCCCCGGGGAAAATATTCCAGCAGATAGGAAGGGCAGGAGCTGTAGGCTGAAGCCAGACTTATTCAAGCAACAGATAAGGAACCTATTTTTACTGCTGAATGGTGATTAATCACTCCAAAGGAAGTGACAAATTCCCTGTCGCTGAGTCCCCTCTGGTCAAGGCTGGATGTCTCTCTGGAAAACTGTTTGGCCAGATCCTAGTTCTGTCCCAGCTAACAGGTGCCCACCTCTGCCCACAGACACCTCAGGAAAGTCACTGCTTTTGCTTTGGGTAAACAGAGACCCCACTCTAACAGCATCTGACAGCCACAGGCAGGACTTACTCAGATGTGCCCAAAACCTGGTATAGCTGGCTGAGGGTCTGCTGAACATTGCCTTCCATCTCCCTGTCATGCAGCTGCCGTGCCAGAGATACCCAGTGTTCATGATAGCTGATGCAGGCCTGCAGACTGGGGGACACTTTGCTGTAGAAATGGCAGAGACACTCAGCAATGTGAAGCTGACCTGCATGGCACAGGGAAAGGGAAAGGACAGGTCAGAGGACTGCATTAGGGACCTGACAGGGTACTGCATGGAGCTGAATGCCACCCTGGCTCCCACCAGCAAAGCTATACTCACTCCTCATGTTATGCCACCTCAGGGCAAAAACCAATGCCAGTTCATAACAGAGTTTGCCATCTTCAATCCTCTGCCTGTTCACCATGGCCTGCGCTAGCCACAGCAGCACCCACACCAGCTCCATGTCCAGGTCTTCAGTGCCTTGGAGCTCTGCATAGAGTTGAGTTGATTGGAGCAGGTAGAGCTCAGACAGCTGGTTTGCCCCACGTGAGAGGCTCAGCTGTCCCAGGTTAGCCAGGGCAATAGCCTGGTTCCTCTTGTTCCCAGTCTCCTTGGCTTTGTGCAGGGCCCGCAGGTAGTTCTCTGCAGCCTTCTGCACCTGCCCTTCTCCTTTGAGGGCAATGGCCAGGAGGTTGTGCACAGCTCCGCCCTGAGTCACGCTGTCTGTCCTGTGCAGAGAGTGCAGCAGCTGCCGCAGGATGTCTGCAGCCGGGCCAGGCTGGCTGTGCAGGAGGTACATCCACCCCAAAGAGAGGGAAGACTCAAAAGCCTCCTCCTCACCCATCAGTCTGCCAAGGGTTACGGCCGTAGCTGCATAGCAAACTGCCCCATCCAACACCCCATGTTGGAGGTACATCTTAGACAAGATGGCACACAGTGTCCTCTGGATGGGAACAGCTCTGCTCCTGCAGGAGAAATGCAGTGCTTGCTTGAGATAGAAACAAGCCAGTGCTGGGATGCTGCTCCTCTCCAGCTGGCTCCCCAGGAGTTTGGAAGTATTCTGAAGGATGAAGCCAGCTCTCCAAACGGGCGTCGGTGCCCCCTTGACACCAGTGGGAACAAACAACCTGGCAGAGGCCAGTGCAATATTTGGCAAGTACTTTTTGTCATACAGGTAGCTCAAGATGGGGGTGGCATCCAATGAGACAGAACTAGTGTCTGGGCTTACTAAAGTGGTGGTGAGACATTGAAGATGCTCAGTAAAGGGCAGCACTTCATCGTTTTTGCCCAGCTGTAGGAAGAGGTTGACAATAAGGAAGCAGGCTCGTGCCTCCAAGGGAGCATTACCCACAGCAATGGCTTCCCTCAGGATGTACATCATGACTTCCAGCTCATTCTCAGAGCTGAAAGAGTGGCCAGGCAAGCAGACAAGCAAGGCCACCATTTTTCCCAGCAGGGATGAGAACTTGTGCTTCATGTTCTGTTTCAAGTAGATGGAGGCGAGGTTCACGTGCAATGCAGCCAACAGAGGCAAGTCCCCAAAACCCCTGTCCAGATTGCTCATGGCTTCCTCAAAGTAGACTCGAGCCTGGGAGAACTTGACCTTTTTGATGCAGAGCTTACCCAAGAGGAAACAGAGTCTGACATGAGCCCAAGATGAACGAGTCCTCTTGGCCCAGTTTCTGGATGTCTCAAGGTACAAGACCAGTTCATCCTCATCAGAGAAACCATAAAAAGTGGAGTTGAGGAAGGAAAAACTGAGATCATAGAGGCTTTGATAACTGGGCACATAAGTATCTTGGTTAAGGAAGGTCAATATGGGGTCAAAGACATCAGCATCTTCCATATGTCCATCATTCAAGTCAATAAAGAACTTGGGATCATCAAAATCATCCAGCTTCTCCAGGAGAACATCTTCCAGGGTAGCAGGGGCTGACTCACTCCCTGGGCTAGACATCTCGGAGGTGCTAGTTGTAGCCACATCATTTATTTCCTCCCAGGACTGGAGCAGCTCAATGTCCTTACAGCCACGGAGAACGGCCTCTGGAAGTGACAGGAAAACCATAGTGGGATGTTTCCCCATGTGAAAATTCACCCTCAGAAGTCATAAAAGCATCTCATTCTGTCCCTTCCACATACTCACCGGATGGCACTTTTGGGAACCTGGCTGTGGGTTCAAACCCATCTACACAAAGAGACAAAGACAAAACAAAAAGGCCAAAAGAGTGTTAAGGTACAGACCACGGTGCTCAAACCTTACAGAGATCTCCTGCTGCTCTGCTAAACCCCAGACTCCTATGTGGGAGGGCAAGCTTCCTTCCGGCTGCAGACACTACATGGAGCTACAGTTTCAACCCCCTCACCTGCTGGAGTTTGTCTCTGTTTAAGACTATGGAGAGCAGCTTTTAGCCAGTGCTGAAGTGAGCACCACTAACATTAGTTACCTGGAAACAAGCAGGTCTTACCTTTCACAGGTAGAGTTTTATCAGCTCTGCCTCTCATAAGAGGTCTATTGAGATGCCTATTAGGAGGTTTCAGGTATCTCTGACAGATTCTACCCCTGGCCCATTGCACATTAACTGAGTGGTCTGGGAGGTCCCATAAACCCCAAGGGATCCCAAGCTCAGTCCTGCATGGATACATTGTGCTTACAGGTAGTGAAAAGACAAGAAACAAAAGAAAGAGAAATTAGCTGTGGTCCAAAAGCCACACAGCAAGCATAGAGAAACTGAGAAGAACACCCAGGAACCCCAGCCTCCTGGCTCCTGCAATGGGCATGGAGATGATATCATTTGTCACTTTAGCTGTGCACCTCCCTCAGTACACACCCAAAGGTCAGACAGCAGCAGGAGACCTGCTGCAGGCAGGAACCTACAGCCATGATCAGCTGAGAGCAGTACCTGCCAGGGTGAACCACAGCTAGCAACTGCCTTGGAAGCAGAGAAGACACCTTCAGACTGTTGGGTGGCAACTCTTGAGGGTATCTACAGCCTCCACAACCAGGCTAAGCAGAGGGCTATCAGTTGTCTCCCTTGTGGAGTACTGAGCAGGGAGCTCTCTAGACACTGCCCAGCATTGCTCTCCATGGGGACCCACATGGTTGGGCAGGTAAGGAGAGGAGGAACTCACCCAGGCGGTACACAGAGGTGATGTCAGTGCGAGCCAGGTCTCCCAGGAGGGAGGTGAAGTGCTGCTCACCACCGCTGCAGGGGATGCGCAGGAGTGGAGATTTTTCCTCTTCACTTAGAAACACCAATCCCTTTCCCCTGAGTTGAGGCAGACATGAGGGGCAGACAGTCAGTGTTCCTTAACAGTACAGCTGTCCTCTGGGGTGGGATGGGCTTTCTCCCCTCCCTCCTCTTCCTCCCATCAGAAAAAATCTGCTGCAGATGAATACAGCCCTGACAGGACTCTCAGATCCAGGTTCTCCATGGGGGAGCCAATGGATACCAGAGGGAGGAACCTACTCATCCTTATTTCTTCAGAAGCCCTTTCTGAAGCCAGGGCATCATCTGATCTCCTCTCTGTTCTCTGTAGTGTAAGAGCAAAGTGTCTAAGACTTCTGTTGAGTCAGCCTGATACAGGAAAGCTCAAGAGACTTAGCAGCAGGTTAAGACCTTGTCCTCCCACACACACTGCTAGAGGAGAAGACTGTTTGTTATGGGTATTAAACCAGAGCTATGTCTTTAAACCAGCAGCAAAGACAATTGCCTGGGTCATTAGACTGGGGTTCTGTCACCTCCCCTCCCCAGACAACTCTTGTCTGTGTCCTCAGGATGGTGTTTGATTCTGCTCGGTGGGGATCTGCGCCAGTGGGTTGTTCTGTCTTGACATCCCGTGGAAAGCAAAGGGGCAGAATGAATCAGAGCAGGAAGCTATTTCTCTCTTCACTCTTGCCAGACTCACAGCCCCTCACAAAAAAGCTACAAAGTCGAGAACATTTCTAGGTGGAACTGTGAAGCCAGCTTGCCTGGCGCACAGATGTCCTGGGCTGCCTTAGCATAAAGCCAGGTTTCGCCTAGGGCCAGATCTGTTCCTCTCCAAGAACCACCTGAGGCCAGAGAAATATCTGGGCAGAGACTCCTGCAGCCCATAGGCAGCAAAACCTGGCCAAGGACCCTGGACAGACATCCAACGGGTTCTCTCTTAGGGCCTTGCAAAGAAATTACCTGCCCTGGGTTCTCATAGCCTTGAGTTAGGATTTGGAGTCTTCCCTTAATTTTCTCCTGAGTTTAATTTGCTCTAGACAGCAGCAGTAAACTTACAGAGGTTCACAAGCCTCGGGACTTATGTCTCGGGTTGGGACAAAGCCAATGTGCCCACTGCTGAGGGATTTGCCCACAAACCACGGCAGTCCTGGGATGAAGAAGCCGATGACTTCTATGCTCTCTCCTTTGGAGAAACTCAGTTCATCCCACGCTGCTGCTCTGTGGTCCTCTGTGGCTGTGCACCTGCCTTTGACTGGGAAACCAAGGCAAAGAGTGTTTCAGTGTCAGGTCATTCTGTACCCTAAGATTTATTGTGCTCTTGGGCTCAGATCTATGCAGTTTCTTCTTGAGAAGAGGATTACAGTAACGTGTACAGGAGGCATGGATAAACACCACACAGTCAAAGACTGAAACCTCTGAGAACCACAGTGTGGAAGGTGGCTGGAAACATGGAGCTCCGCAGAAACTGCACTGTCTTCACTCTGTGCCAGGAGTGAAATCTTTAGCAGTGCTATGTCCATCACACTACACACCAGATTTACACCTGCAGTGACCTCCCGTGTCCAGCATGCTCTGAGCAGCGTCCAAGACAGAGCAGAAATGGCCTAGGGCTCATGGGTGAGCAGTGGGCACAGGTTTTATATACACACTGGTAGAAGCCTAACTCTTTAAAACTCCAGCCCTTAAGAAATTAAAGGGAATGTCCAACTGCAGCAGAAGATAAAAATCCAGGAGCAGAAGGATGCCACCACCACTGCACTCCGTGTCACTCAGATCATCCTTCTAAATACACACAACATGCAAGCTCCATTCAAAAGAGTCCAAAGAAGCAATAGTATTTCCTTGGAACACCTTGCAATGGAGAGAAGAAGAGAAGGGCCCTTTGTATTTGTGGCCAAACCCAGATTTAGAACAGCCATGTCCCTCCCTAGGACGTGCAGCCATGTTACACTCACCAATTGGCTGAGATGTTGTCCCACTGATCTCATGAGAGATGCCAAAATTCACAGCATAATTCTTCAGGAACCACCTGTAAGACAAAGGTGAACCACACTTGTCCTCCCTGAGCAGTCCTGTCCTCAGGGCAGCACCAGGGGTGGTCTCACACAAACAGGACATGTGTTCTGTCCTCTGGGAGTGGCAGAAGTGCTACAGAGCCAGCACAGCCAGTCTAGTAATTCCTTGTAATACTGTCACTGGGCATGGAGGGCAGTTTGCACCTCACAGCTGCAGCCTCAGACCAAATAGTAAAAGTAAGCTAAATCTGCCAGGCTGCAAAGAGAACGCCACCCTGTGAGTACAAGAGGAGCTGTGGGTGTCTTAGAGGCTCAGGCAGGTGTCCAATGTGAGGCCCCACTTTGACTGGCATTACCTAAGTCTTGGGCTATGCTTTTTCTTCCAGTTTTTCACCTTTAGATAACAAATAATCTCATGTATGACCTAAATCAATACGATACAAGAAAGATAGCTGAAGTATGTCATTGCTCTATCCCATTAGCAGGATCTGAATTGGTTCCAGTGGTTATCTTTATGCATAATGCATATCCTCACAAAACTGCATAGCTCTTGCCCATTGCCAGAGGCAAGAACAGCTTCTCACCCAGGCTTGGTGCCAGCTCATGCATCAGGACCAGGAAAGAATCTTGGCTTGAGTCCTATTAATGGGCCAATCTACTTACTGGTAAAATGGGTGAGGTATTGGCTCTAGAGCTGTCACAGGTACCAGACCTCGTTGACCTGTCAGTAAGGACATTCCTTCCCACTTGGACTCTCCAACTTTCTTCACGTGGATCAGCTCATTCTTGCAGAGCTGAAGGCCTTGCTTTCCCTCCTGCTCCAGCTGCCAGACACCGGGCACTGCTCTGGAAAAAAAGTTACCTGCAGGTAGAAAGAGTCACACTCAGGTCAATGGCATCAGTGCAAGGCACAGCCCAGCACGGGGCCACAACAGAGCCTTGCTGAGATGCTTTTGAGGAGTGCTTACACAGGCAGTCCTTTCTCACCTTCTTGGAGTAGCAGACCCATATATATGGTGGCCAAGCGATCTTCATCCACAGTAACTCTGATCTCAGTGTCCTCCATCAGAGTACAGTTTAGCCAGTACTCCTGGTCAAAGAGAAGCTGCTCCAGGCAGCTGCCCACATACCCTGAGAAACCAAGAGGGAAAGCCATGTTAGTGCCCTCTTTCACTGGGCAGGTTCCTTCCAACTCTGGGTGTGAAGTGCTCTCTGGGTGTCTCCCAGTCTGCTATCCCAGTCTGCAATGACACAGGCAACAGCTTTTAATTTTGTCTCCATCCCCAAAATATAATCAAGGGATTACCCAAAAGGCATCCTCCTGGATCTCTTTCACTGACCCAGACAGTGGTTTCAAAAATCTGTAGATGAACACAAAGGTTTTCTAATTTGTATTCTCCACATATCCTCCCTGTTATGTTACTGTTTTATGGTGCTGAAGAATACCTTCTCTGCTTCCCACACTCTGTGTTTAGGTCTCCCACACCCTGCAAATATTACCTAGAGTCAGATATGTGGAAAACTTCCAGACTTCTTCCAGAGTTTTGAAGGTGAGGAGGAACCGATCCTCCTGTGCTTGCATACAGACCAGCCTGGCTGACAGCTCCTACACATGGAAGACAAAGCAAGACAAAGACACAACCCTGGGACTCTGACTCCATTGTCAATGTGGGAATAATATTAGGCTGTGGAATTTAATGGTATAGTTGAGACCGAAGCTGTGTGAGTCGATTGCCTGGGATTAAGGGGAGGATGCTCCAGTTAGCTGAGTCCTTCATTCGGGAGGGATGGAGTACCCACAGTAACAGCTCTAATGGTGCAGCTGTGGGAGGGCAAAGAAGCTTCATATCTTTCTCCAAATCCTTTCCCCTTTCCCCAGAGCCACTGTGATTTTGAAACCCAGACACCTGAACCATTCCACACATGGGTTAATGTTCAGCCAGGACAGGCACAGCTTCCAAACTGCAGCTTGGAGGCTGAGAGCAGTAACTGCCTTGAGGGAGAAGCTCTTCTTTCACTATGCTGGCACTAGTATGTCTACGCTGTTCCAGGTCTTCATGGAAGCAAGAGGAGCCAAGGCCTTAAAAACTGGCAGGGAAGGAAAGTCCAGTCCAGGAAGCATGTCTATACCTGTAGTGACTTTTCTCTATGAAGTAAAATACTCTGAGAGCCTCTGTGCAGGTCCAGAGATTCCACCTGCATGAGGGACCTGAGCCAGGCAGATAGGTGATCCCAGCCCTGTGAAATGTTGGCTATTTAAACTCCCTCCAGGGCTAACTGCATGACCCCTCAGAAGCTCCTGCCTTTGTCTCTCACTTGTTACCAGTTCCTTTCCATTATCATTCCAGCCTCCTGCAGAGTTCCCATGTGTAACACATCCTGCAGTAGCCTTGGAAGAATTTCTCTTTCTCAGCTGGATTTTGCATCCTACCACACATTCCATCACACCAAGAGCCTGACATTACAGGCTTTCCCCTGCCAGGCTGGGGCTCCTACCTTGAACAGGGCACAGACATCTCTGTCATCACTCTCCAGGGCCCACATTTTCTTTCTGGCTGCTTCCTGGAGCTGGGAATTGAGGCAGCAGGAGGAACGGCTCTCAACAGAGAAGAAGAGTGAAATCTCTGGAAAGGCAAACATGCAGGGTTAGGAAGAAGAACAAGCTCCAAGCCGCACAGAGGTGCCTTTGCCACACTGCTTCTCTGGAGCCTGCTACACCAGTGCCTCCAGCCCTTAGCTGGCTGTGATGCTCAAACACCAGAAACCCAGCCCAAAGATAAGACACTCATGGAGATGACAGGGGTCAGCTAGCTGTGTTGCCAGGGCTCACTACATTCAATCACTGCAAATATAGCTGATGACAAAGGCAGCATCTTACCTGCTGGAAAGCTCTCCTCAACAGCCAGCAGCACCAAGGAGCTGTCTGGTGAGGCTTCTGCTGCCTCAGTAGTGGGGCTGCTTGGCAGCAACACCCCAGCCTTACCTAACAAAGAGGGGGACATAAAAGAGCTGCTGTCAAATCTTGTGTCAGAGGTCGAGGGCATTCTGCCTAGCCATGCCACCTGAAAGCAAAGCCTGTAGTTTGCATTGCAGATCTGGCTGGAGACTGTGAATCTGCTGTCACCCTAAAATCAGGCTCAAGGTTGAAGGACAGACTTCTTTCTGGTGGCTTTGAAGTGAGGAGACTTTACATCTTTGGTCTTGGGACAGACCCTCACTGAGCAGATCTGCTAAAAGGATGACCCCACGACACAAAGACTTTCAGGGGAGATACCTCAGAGCAAGAGCACTTCACTGGTGTAGGAGAGCCAAAGCCTTGCAAGACTCTCCTTATCAAATTGACAGTCAAAATGATACTTTCTCCCCTGCCTGCTCTGGTCAGTATCTGAAATCCAAGCTGCATTCTCTCTGCTTCACACATTGTCAGCTATTGCCATAAAAAGATTTGGGAACTGAAACTTTAGCTGGTAATTATGTTAATGAAGACTGAGGCACATTAGAATCCCGTTTGCTCTTTCACAGCTGTATTGGCTGTGGAGGGATAACAAGATTAAAAAACAATTTTTGTCAGTAATCTGATTGGACTTGTAAAACAAACACATACCCAGCGATCTGGAGCTGAAACGTGCAGCAGCTTTTGTAAGTCACTTCTGTGACCATCACTGTACTCTACAGCCCTTTTTGTTAAGCCAGCTTTGCTAGTCAGTCAAAATAAACTGTTATTTGCATACAGAATTATAATCCTTATTTATAGCTGCCAGTAGAAAAGAATGGCCCAAGGCTGGGCATGTAATGAATGAGCTTTTCTTTGATAGGAAAGGCTCTACATTTCTCAACAGCTGATCCGAGCACACTCAACAAAGGACTTCACGCAGCAACTCTGTCCCCTTTCACACATGGGGGAAATGCAGATGGGGAAGCAAACTCAGCCAGAGGCAGAGCTAAACCCAAGTTGGCTCTTGCCTGGGTTGGGCTTGCAGCTGGTGACTTCACTGCTCTCTCCCTTCTCCTCCCTGCATCCCAGAGAACCCTGGTGGGATGCCCTGGGTTTTGCAGGGCCCAGTGGGCAGAGGCTGGCTTCCCCTCCCCCATGAACAGGTACCTGATGCCATGGTCTTCTCCTGCCACCATTTTCTCTGGTGCTCTGCTGTGGAGTGCTGCAGGTGGTCCCAGTGGGGTAGGAGCACAAGTGAGCGGCGGCAGCAGGAGTCACACTCTTCACCTGGAGAAGATCGGTGGTGAGGAGAGGTGTCTGGATCCCCAGCAGGACACTTCCCACCCAAAAGGTCTCCATATGATGTGCCAAAGGAGGTAGCAGGTTGGACACTGCCCATGTCACCTCTGCTGGTGGGTCTCCACAGGGGCAGGCAGGGGCCAGATCCCACTCGGGTGAGAGGAGGAGTGAGCTTGCTCCCCCATAACACTTGCGAATTCAGTGTTTGTTTTAATTTGGGCTAGGCTCAGAAAGGGAACTGGCAGCTTTTTCAAGAGACCAATTGAAACTGCCAGTGTGGAGTCATTCCCAGTTATGCCAGGGACTCGTCTACCTCTCTGGTGCTGAAGTATTTTGTAAGAGCCCCAGTCCAGAGCAAAGCACAGATGTCAGTGCTCGGAGCTGCACATCTGGCAGCCAGCACTGAGGCACTCATGGCACCCGCTGGCACTGGCTCTCCTGGGGGGCACGTGGCCACAGCTGCTGGCCCTGAGCCACCTCCCTCCTCCATCCTGTTAGCACAGCCTGTTAGACGTGAGCCTGTTCACTCAGTTGGGAATGTCAGTATGGGAATCACAGATCTGATGCTGGCAGCACTCCTGGGGCTCCACAAGCTTTGCAGTGCTTGGGGTGCTCCTGGAGAGCAGTGGCAGCAGGGCAAGGGTGGCAAGGAGGCTCCTGAAAAGCCAACATCATGCAAGTAAACCAACCCCCCTCTGAGTCACCCTCTCCCATCTCTGGCCAAAATGCCTTGTCTGTTCCCCATGCACCCAAATCTAGTGACACAGCAAGTATCCAGCAAGAGCAGAGGACAGCAGTGGCCATCTTGGGAAAGGCAGACAAGCACCCCAAGGGAACCAGTGCTCAGTGCACTCTCCCCAGCAGCCTTGTCAGCAGGGTGAGCTCTGCAGGTCTTGCAGCCCATCTCAGGCAGAGCAGGCCCGTGGCACCCCCATGGGCAGCTTACCTGTACACCCCAGGGACAGGTCCTGGTGCCAGGGGGTCCCCAAGCAGCAACCCATGTGTCCAGCAGCACCGGCAGCCCTGAGCCACGGGGCTGCTGCTGCAGAGGCAGGGGTGAGCACACTGCTCACTGCCCGGCGGCACCGTGGCTCAGCCCAGGCCACAATGCACAATGTGCCTTTTGACCAGGCACCGTCTGCCAGCGAGGCGGGGGCGATGGGCACGCTCAGAGCATGGTTTGGGTTAGAATCGGGGCATCGTTTAGGTTAAGGAAGGCCTCTAAATCATCAAGTCCAGCTGTAAACCTAACACTGTCAAGTCCACCACTAACCCATCTCCCTCAGCACCACATCTACACATCTTTTAAACACTTCAGGGATGGTGACTGCCCCGCTTCCCTGGACAGTCTTTCCCAATGCTTGACAACCATTTTGGTGAAGAAATATTTTATAATGTCCAACCTAAGTCTCCTCTGGCACAACTTGAGTCTGTTTCCTCTCATCCTTTTGCTTGTTACTTAGGAGAAGAGACTGACCCCCATCTCATTTCAACCTCCTTTCAAGCAGTTGTAGTGAGAGAGGAAGGCTCCCCCCCTCCGCCTCAGCCAGTTCCTTGACTGTTTCCTCCCTTCTGTACTGCATTTTCAGCAGATATGTGGTAAGCTGAAGTCTCCCAAGGAACCTTTAAAGACCTTGTTCCAGCCCCCATGCTGCAGGTAGGAACATCTTCCACTAGACCAGGTTACTCAGCACACTGTCCAATCTGACAGGGATTAGATATCCACAGTTTCCTGGGCAACCTGCTCCAGGGTCTCACCACTGTCACAGCAAAAAATGTCTTCCTTTTATCTTATCTAAATCTGCTCTCTCAGTTTAAAACCATTGCCCCATCACACAAGCCCTAGTAAAAAAAACTCTTCCCATCGTTAGAAGCCCCCTTTAGGGTTGGTGTTGCAATAAGGTCTTCATAGAGCTTTTTCTTCACAGTTTTTCTTCCTAGGAGAGGGGTTCCAGCCCTCCAATCATTTTCATGGCCCTCCTCTGGATCCTCTCATGCAGTTCTATGCCTTTCTCTGCAGAGACGGATGCAGCACTGGGGAACTCTCACCCGGCTAGCATTGCTGCCTTGTGCTGGTCCTGTTGTTGCCCTGGGCACCGCTCTCACCCTTGTCTTTGGAAGCATGTTGCTCAGCCCACATGGCACATTCCTCTCATTCCTCCCTTCAGCCACAGTACAGGGAGCCCCACAGTCTGCAGAACTCTTCTGAGCTTCTGGCTGGGCCATTCAGAGAGCTTTCAACACTGATCACCTCACACCTCCAACGCCAACGACAGCCCAGTTCCTGACATTGCTGCAAGCAGTGACTCACCTCACCTGTGGGGATGCCCCACTGGCATCCTCTGTCCAGGGCTGGCTGTGCCACTGTTCCTTCCTGGAGCACCTTCCCACCAGGCCAAATTGGTGCTCTCCCTGTTTCACTGGGAGGGCAGCTGGCAGCACTGCTTGCACCACACCAACCTCAGTGGAGCAGAGCCACAGATGAGTCCTCTGTTCACACACAGTCAGCTCCTGTGGGGAGATCAGACCTATCTGAACACCAGGAGGGACCGATTTGGCTGCTGTGTGGGATGTCTTGGGTAGCCCAGGAGGGAGTGTCATTCCCTCTCCTCTCACATGCTCTGACCTTCCCAAGGCTCCGGGACCAGGACTCAGGACTGGCTGCGTGGTCTCACTGCACTAGGGATGGCAGATGTCTGCAGAGCATCTCTGGGTAAGAGCAACACAGTCTCTGCAAGATAAAAAGCAAAAGCTTTAGGGAGAGAAGTCACAAATGAGGAGGTCTTTTAGGAATAGACCTTTACTGAAGTAAGCTGCCAATAGCAGTGCCACTGCAGCTGTGATGTTTGCTGTGGTTTACTCCAGGAGCTTTGCTAGCTCTCCCAGACAGCCATGCTGCATCTCAATGAATGGCAAGGCCGTGCATCTCCTGAGTAGAAGTAATTGCTCCAGTGAGTAATTTGACCAAACAGATTTCATGACAGGGGAATGCCTAGCACTATTGCAATATACCTAAAGCAAAGCATGAGGAGAAGATATCTGTGGGACAAGCTGCGGCAGGATTGAGTCCCTGCACATGGAGCTGTCTGGGAAACTGCTAGCAAAAGTCAGGGTTTTTTTGCAGTCAAATCAAAAGGCTTTGCAAGGGAAGGTTGCACCAAGTGATACTCCTGTGCAGTTCTGTCTGGGAACCAGCTTGCAGGTCCAGGAAAAGGCTGGAAGAGTCAGGATTTATAGTCTTTATCAGGAGAAACCAGATGTCAAAATGCTGGGGTTGCCTGTAGAAGGGACCATCCTACTCATCCTCTTCAATGCAGCACACTACTCTCCTGAGCCCCAGACATTGGAGTGCCAAGTGCAGTTCCCTCCCAGTGTGCTCAAGTCAAGCAGATATTTTTCATGCAAAGCTGTGTGGCTGTGGGGACCTTCATGAAAGTGAGCTGCTGGGACAGGCTGGTGTTAGTCTGCCTGCAGCAAGGACACTGTCTGTTCCTGTTGCATGCTGGCCCTGGAAAAGCTCCACATTTAGAAAACTCCTCAAGTTGACCTAGGAACTCTCTGAAGGTGCAGGAACAACCAGGGGAGGAATTCCAATCCAGGCATGGGTTTGGGCCTGCCTGTCCTCAGAGCATGCGGTCCAAGTTTCTGCGATGGAGTGGCATGAAAGATGTTACTGTTGGGGGCCCATGTTGTCAAAGTGGTCAGTGCTCATCCAGGGCAGGTGTTCTCAGACAAAGTTTTTTGCTTCACTCAAAATGCTTTTGATTTTAGCAATACTTACTCATCGATTACTGTAAAATCCTTCTATCCAGGTGAAAATACTGTTTTTTAAAATCACAAAGTGTTCTGTTTCATTTTCTAACAAAAATGTCTCCCTTTGTTTGAAATTTCAGTTTATCTGCACAGCTTAGTGACCAAACCCAGCTTTCTACAAGAAAGGTATCAGTAAAGGTTTGACTTGAAATAGATTTTTCTTTTTGGCCAATGGCCACAAACCCTTCTGTTCCACTCCTTACCCCAGTTCTTACCACCCCTGGATCAGCCCCAAAGGCTGCTGCTGAAGCCCTCAGCCTGGCCTTCCTGATAAAGCCCAGTCCTAATCAGTAGAGAAGCAATTTCTCAGGGGTCTCAGCCTGTGCTGGCTGTGGGTCTCTGCCTGTGCCAGCTGTCCAAGATCTCCGCTCCTTTCGTAAAGCTGGCGTAGTCATACCAGCTGGGCAGCCTCTACAGGCAGAGCGCCAGCCAGCCATGCTTCCCTCCCCAGGGCACAGAACAGGAGCCAGCGTGACTGCCCAGGCACCCCTTTGTTTGAGGGGCATAGCTGCTGCAGGCACTGTCACTCTCCAGTGCTGTCACACATCGGCACCCTTCCCTGGGACCAAATCCACTTTCTTCAATCCAGTATGTCTTCCCTGCTTTCTCCTGCCCTTCTCCTGTCAGTTGCTGGGTGCCAAGGACCCAAACCAAACCTGTCCTTCCTCGGTGTTGTCATCACCACCGCATCTGAACCTCAAATTCAGCCAGGACCGAAAAATGCAAGTTCACTGCCCCAACCTGGCTTCATGCAGCCATGTCCCGGCACTGGACTGCTCCAGCCACCTGCAGCCACCACGTCCCGGCTGCGTTTGCTCAGCTGGGGACGAAGGGCACAGGCATGTGACCGGCAACCCAGTGGGAGACCCGGCACGGCGGCTGCAAGGGCAGAGCGGTGCGAGCGGCTGTACTGACCTGATGCTCCGCCAGCACCTGCACAGGGCCCCTGGCTCTGCTCTCCAGCACCGCTTTCCTCCGGAGGAATTCTTGGCCATGAAGCTCCGACCTTTCTGAGCCAGGTCCCCCAGGGGAACGCTGCCGGCGCCGGGACGCGGTGCGCGCCCGTGTGTGTGCCGAGGGCTGTGTACGTGTTTGCAAGGCGAGCGAGCGTGCCCGGCACCGCCACTCCCTCGCACAAGGAAAGGAATTTCTTCCGAGAGGGCCTTATCATCTTGGGAACCTCCGTTTCCCAGCAGGGCCGCCGGCACGGAGGTCAATGAGTTCCCCAGCGCTATGCTATAAACAGCGCGGCACAGCAGCGGGCCGCTGGCTCCCGAGGGGAAGTGCGGGCTGCCAGGCGCTACCTTCGCCCCGGCTCTGCGGGAAACAGCGGCCGGCGAGGCTGCTCACGGGCACGGCATGCTGCGGGCTCTGCTCGGGCCCGGCTTGGCCGCCCTGGATCGGGCTCCCTCCCGTTGCAAGCGACGGCTTTGTATAAGCAGCCTCTTCCGGACTCACCTGCCCCTTGCTCCTGACCCCAGTGCTGTGTCCTTGGGGCTCAGGACCTTCTGTCCTCACTGTGCACTGGCTGTCTGTGCAACGGTAAAGCCCCAGGGAGAGGTTTTACCTGTGCCCAGGGAGGTGGCAGAGGGACTCAGCTCCGAACCCCTTTCTTGTCTGGCAAAATGCAAATACAGACACATAGAACAAGAGATCTGTGGACCCAGCAGAATTTGTGCACCCCGGCTAAACTCCACAAACAGCTAGCAGAGAAAAACACAGGGATTTAAAAAAAAAAAAAAAAACCCAAACACCAATGAACGAGTTAGTAGCAAACTTTCCTAATATTCCTGTTTCCTTCTCAGAGCTCTCAGAAGCTGACTGCTCCTTGGCAGGCTCAAAATCAAGCCTCATTGCTTTTCACTTTGTTCCTTATTGCTTTTCACTTTGTTCTTTAAAAATTAACCTGAAAGAGAAAGGAAGTCAGCCTAAATCTGACTTCAGTTGGGGGAAAAAGCAAACAAACAAGATGAAACATTTTGTTTCAGGTCAAAGGAGCTCCTGTTTCATGGGTTTGATCGTTTGATATGGATGGGGGACTTGTTTTGGCATTAGGTGGGGTACTGCTTTCCTTCCCTCTTCCCCTGAAAGCCCACCCAGTCCGAGCACTGATTGCAGCTGCAGGAGTCATAGGACACTGGCAGGAGCAAGCAGGGTCAGCAGGGCCATTTCCTCATTCTTGCACATTCTGCTTTTGCTTTCACCCTCTGCAGCTGGGCACAGAGTGCTGATAAGCACCTGCCTGTGCCATGCTGCCCCTGCAATCCTGGCCCCTTCGGGCTACACATCAGCGCCTGCCTGAGTGGGGAACAGGAGCATGAGCGAGAGGAGCCTGCATGCCGTGTACTTCCACTCCTCCCTTTGCATACTCGAGACTGAGTGGCATTGGGACAGCATCTTTCCTGGTGTGCAGGCAGCTAGGGGCAGCAGGGAAAGGAGACAGTTCCTGCACGGCTGCAGAAAACAGGGGAAGTGAAAGGGTTTTGCGACAAAACGAGCACAGCAGTTCACTGAAATGAAGCCAGAGCGGCCTGTCTTTAAGATACTTCTTTTCACTGGTGACCCTCACACAAGACTTTTCTTCCACTTGCAAGACCATTCTTACTTTTCCCTGTCCTGTGCAGCACATAGCAATCCCAAGCTGCTGCCTGCACAGGGAAATCTGCTCCATCCGGCATGTAAAGGGTTAAGCAGGCTCTGCTGCTGAACTAAGCTGAACTCAGCGCTTCTTTTTCAGAAATGCTGAGACCTGCTCCCCTCGCATTGTTTTCAGCCAGGGCTAGAGGAAGTAAGTGCTCTTGGAAAACACACCATGTGTGTCAGCCATGCCTGGGTGGGTCGGGAGGCTGGGACCACCCTTTGGCACATACCGTGGCTGCCCCTGTGCAGGGAGCATCACAGGCTGCTGCATCAAGGTCTCCTCCCTGGCACTGCGGTGTGAACCCTGAGCATCCTCCCTGCTCCTGCCTGCAGCTCTCCAAACGTGACCACTGAACATGACCAATGCTTCAAAGGCGTCATCACCCAAGGGAGGCTCCAGACTGTGTGGAGACAGAGCCAGGGAAGTGGAGGCCACAGATAAGGCGTGGGAAGGAAGAAGGAAGGACCAGAGCCAGCCAGCTGAGCTTCAGAGTCTGAAGATTGCTGGAGCTCTTGACTAGCATTGTGTTGCTGAAAAGAGCCTTCTACTTTAGCCCTGTTCAAACATCTTGGTATTTTTTCCAGTTAGGCTTGCAGGAAGGTTTGGAGGTGTCAGGGAAAGCCCCACCGTAATACTCTACCTGCAGGTGTCTCAGAGGCATGGGTTTCACTATAGAGAGCATAATGGTAGAAGAGCAGCAAGGAATAGCAGTTGCAAATGTACAGCCTCACGGTGATGCCTCTCAAAGTCTGTTTGAGGTCTGTTGATCATTGCATCCCTTCCTCGGCCATTCTGCCTGCAGTAGTCCTTGCTCCAGCACACTTCCTTGCTCAGACACCATCACCCAGACAGAGGCAGAGCTACAGCACCTTCCAGCACCACCACTGCTTTGCCAGCGATTGCGGGGGGAACAGACAGAGCATCACACATCACAGCAGTTTTTAGACACAAGGGCTGTCAGGGAAAGCCCTTTTCAGCCTCTAGAACAGCTTCTTCCAAGGTTGCAGAGGCAGTCTGGACATTGCATCCTCTGCTAGATCTGAAGTAACAGCTCATGAAACTGCTGCACACCCTCAGGATACTCCTCCCAGCTCCCTCTGACTCCTGTCAGGTCTCTCCTGCTTGCACTAGGACAAGGTTTCAAGGATGAGGGGTGGAGCGTCAGGCTGTCTGCCCCACAGCAACTTCATCCTGCACAAGGATGCCTGCACCCCGGCAGAGTGCACAAGGGCATCCAAGGAGATATGTCATGAGCTTCTGATGCTCCCAGCTTGTCCCACGTCCCCAGGCAGCCCAGCTGCAGACCTCTGACTCTCCTAGGATGGAATGGGGGTTGTCCCCCACATCACCTACAGAAGAGGATACTTTCACACCACCCTTCTAACCATTGCCTTCCCTAGAGCTGTTGTGTTCCCTCTCCTCTCCTACAGCCATGAAGCCTAGACCCACATTGTATCCAACCAAGATGGCCACCTACCCCAGCAATCAGCCCCACAAGGATGAACTCACAGCTAGCAGACAGATCCACCCAGTCTTCACAGCAGAAAAGGGTCCTCAGGTGATAGAAATTACTCTTAGCCACATGATCTCTCTTGACTGATGGAAGAGGTCCCCCAAGCTCCACCCTTCCTGCCACCTCTAGTCACTGCTTCTCTCCTTGGCCTCATCCCTGCTTTTCTCCGAGTCTGGAAGTATCTCTGTCCAGCGCTGGCTAGAACATTAGATGGCCCTAACCCTATCAATAATTCAGGAGAATTGATGGCAGGTAGCTTGTAGACATCTGCCAGCCTCTGAGGGGCACTGAGACCTCCTTGAATATGGCCATGCAGGACCTGGGGTATGGATAAGCACTTGCAGCCTACATTGGAAGAGTGAGCTTGGGCAGGATCTGTCTGGGAGCCCTCCTGCCGTGCTCGCCTCTCTGGACCTGGGGCAATTTGAAGGACATCTCTCTGCTGGCCCTTATGAGGTGGCTCCTCTCCAGACAGAGGGGCACAGGGAGAGCACTGGCTGGACAAGGCTATGTACATGCAGCTGTCTCAGCCTGTGCCTTGTGGCCTTGTATGTGCTGGAAAGGTTTTCCCACAGCCCCAGGTAGCCCACAGCTATCAGGCTGTTCTGGAGACAGCAAAGGAAGGTCTCTCTGATGTGCCTCCTATGTTTTGCGGAGCCGTTGCTAAGCCCAGAGACTGCTTTTCCTGTCCAATAAACTGAAAAGAGGTGGCACTGGGCCTTTCTTTACATTGCACCAGAGCTGCATGGCCAAGAGAAGTAAATGTGTGCTGGTTTCTTGCAAGCTGCAGATTGGTCTGAGAGCCATGGAGGATGTACAGGGCCCATATCAGGGCACCACAGCTGGCACTGGGCCACCCTTGTGGGCAGAGTAGAGATGTATGAGTGCATTAAGATTCTTCCATCTGGGAACCAGGGATTCTCACCTGGGAGGCTGGGGTCTGCCACCCAGGGACATGAAGCTCTGGGCACAGCCCGTGTTAGGAGCATAACCCTACTGCAGGCTTGCTGCATTGACCAGCCATTAGGGGCAGTCTTCTGAGGGGTGATCTGGACTGCTGAGAAACTTCCATCATGTCTCCAAAGCTGAGTTTGAGATGCAGACCTTCAGCATGGAAATCCTGCTGCTTCTATGAGTTTGCAGGCAGCAGGGTGTGATGGTGCATTCAGCTTCCCCCAGGAAGGGCAGGACTGCTGGGACCAGCAAGCATCACCTCTAATGATCTTGTCCTGTGCCCAGTGTCACCTTGAGGGACGTTGTGCTGCTTTTCAGGCTCAGAGTATCCCTAGCAGCCCTACAGCCTCAGGGGAGAGCTCATTAGCTGAGAGCTACCAAGCCATCAGTGCAGAGTCCAGCCAGGCTCTCTCCTTCTGTATATTAATTGCCAGAGCCATTAGATGGCAGCAATCACCACGCCACCAGGGTCCCGCTGCCCAGGCAATCCAGTTCTGATGATGGAGACTGTTGTGACAGGACAAGGAGTAATGGTAGTAAACTGAAAAATGACAGATTTGTGGTAGATGCAAGGAAGAAATCGTTTACATCGAGGGTGGTGAAACACTGGACCAGAGAAGGGATAGGTGTCCCATCTCTGGAAATGGTCAAGGTCAGGTTGGACAGGGCTCTGAGCAACCTGCTATAGTTAAAGATGTCCCTGGTCACTGCAGGGGGAGTGGAAGAGATGGCCTTTGAAGATACCTTTCCATTACAAAATATTCTGTGATTCTATAAACATTGCAAAAACAGCCTTGAAGCCAAGCCCCAGCCCTGCTGCCTGCAGCACTGGGGCACCAGTAGCCTGCACCTGGTCCCCAGGGTGGATCTTGGGATGGGGAAACAAACCTGGGATGAGGTAAGTGCTGTGGGACTGCAGAACTGGACTTGCAAAGAAAAATGAGAGAAGGCTCCAAAACAGGGGATCGTCACCCCAAGCAGCAGTGACAGGCTCAGAGGGGACACGAGTGTGACCTGCCAGGTCTGGACATCTTCAGGGAGGAGGACTCCTTCAAATCCATCTGCAAGGGACTGCTGTGAGCACACAGCTGGGATCTACTCACTAGTTGCTGACTTGCAAAAGCCAGCTTCTATGCGCTGTGCTAATGAGCAGTCAGTGAAGCCACACTCATTTCCTGCGGTGCTTTCATTGTCTCTGCATTAAAGACACCACGGGTCAGGTAACATGCAGGAAACCCTGCCTGGGATGTGCAGCTGCCTGGGATGTGCAAGCTGCCTAGGATGTGCAGCCAAGGTCCATTCAGGTGCTGCACTGGACAGAGCTGACTGAAAATCTGAAGGAAAAAACTGCTCACAAACTGTTCTCCTTGCAGAGGTTTCCACAGGGAATGTGTTTTATTTGGAAATATCTTGAGAAAATCAAACTTTCAAAATATTTCATCTTAACTTCTCAATTTCCCTGTATTCCTCCCTTTTAGGCTCTCTATTCCTTTATTACTTTCCCCTGCCTCTGCTTTTACCCTGCTCCTATATTGCCATTGAAACAGAAATAAACAGGATGAGGAAGGAGAAAGAAAAATGACAAAGTGAGCCCAACCTCTCAGATCTCCAATTTTTCATTTTTCAATTTCACTCAGAGCAGGAAAATGGTCACAAAACCACATTTTGTTCATCTTTGGACTGCAAATGTATAAAATCCCAACTATGTATTACTTTTGCTTCCTAATATGAGCTGCAAGGGTCTGAATAGCCATCTCCCACACCTCGAGCATCAAAAAGCCAATCCAGCGCTCCTTGCCCACTGCCTACCCAGCAGGTGTTGTTATGAACAGTGCCCACTGTGGAGCCTGAACAAGGTCATGACTCTATGAACCACACCATTTAATTCACACAGCTCAAGCTCAAGCTTAACCATACAGTAAAGGAAATGAAGAAACCTTTTGCCAGTTGCAAGGGGGGGGGGGGGG
>VWYK01092091.1:29520-48236 GCA_013399775.1 Semnornis frantzii | reverse complement strand
GCTTTCTATCACCTCCTCCCCCATTCTGTATTACATTTTGAGTGGTTACGTGTTTGCCATTTCTGTTATTTACGTGAGCAAGTCACTTACCATCATCTTCCAAGTCTCCAAACTGAGAGTAATCAACAATTTTCTTGTTCCTGTGGAAAAAAAAAAATACACTATTAACTCTCTCAGATTGTGCATCTTGAATTACTAACGTGATAGACAGATAGATTGGATGGGGCAATGTTAATGGCATGAGCTTCAACAAGGCCAAATGTCAGGTCCTGGACTTGGGCCACAACAACCCCAAGCAATGCTACAGGCTTTGGGCAGTGCGGCTGGAAAGCTGTCTGGCAGAAAGAGATCTGGGAGTTGTAACTGACAAGCACCTGAATATGAGCAAGCAGTGTGCCCAGGTGGCACAGAAAGCCAATGGCATCCTGTTTGGATTGAAAAAAGAGAAGGATGAGGGGAGACCTCATCACTGTCTACAGCTACCTGAAAGGATGTTGTGGAAAGCTTGGTGCTGGTCTTTTCTCACAGGTAACTGGAGACAGAACAGNGACCTCATCACTGTCTACAGCTACCTGAAAGGATGTTGTGGAAAGCTTGGTGCTGGTCTTTTCTCACAGGTAACTGGAGACAGAACAGGAGGGAATGGCCTCAAGCTCCAACTGGGTAGATTTAGACTGGGCAGAAGGAAAAATATTTTCACAGCAAGAGTGTTCAGACATCAGAATGGGCTGCCCAGGAAGGTTGTTGGGTCACCAACTCAGGATGTGTTTAAAGGTCATTTGGATGTGGTGCTTGGGGATATGGTTTAGGGCGCAGCTTGTAGAGTAGGGATATTGGTTGGACTTTGTGATACTGAGGGTCTCTTCCAACCACAGTGACTCTGTGATTCTGAGGGAAATCAGTTTTACAAGAAAAAAAAAAAAAAAAGAACCTGAGTTCAAATGTGCACATAAGCAGCACTATTGAATTCATAGACACAGAGAATGGTTTAGGTTGAAAAGAACATTGAAGATCATCTAGTTCAAAGCACTCTGCCATGGGCAGGGATACCTCCCACTAAACCAGGTTAGCTCAAAGCCTCATCCGCCCTGGCCTTGAACAGCTCCTAGAAGGGGGCATGGGTGACCTCCCTGGCAACCTGCTCCAGTGTCTCTCCACCTTCATTGTAAAGAATTTCTTCCTAATCTCCAGTCTAAATCTCCCCTCCTCAAGCTTAAATCCATTCCCTCTTGCACTCCCACTACAATCCCCTGTAAAAAGTCCCTTCATGGCTTTCTTCTAAGCTCTCTTCCAGTACCAGGAGGATTGTACAGTCTCCCTAGTCTTCTTTTCTCCAGCCCCAACTCTTTCAGCCTGTCCCCAAAGGGGAGGTTCTCTGTCCCTCTGATCATCTTTGTGACCCTCCTCTGGAAGCAACTCCATGTCCCGCTTATGCTGGGGGCACCAGAACTGGAGGTAGTGTTCCAGGTGGGGGTCTCATGAGAGCAGAGTGGAGGGGCAGAATCCCTTGCCTTATCTTGCTGGTATCACTTCTTATGATACAGCCCAGGACACGGTTGACTTCTGGGCTGGAGGCACACACTGCCAGCTCCTACTGAGTTTATCATCAACTGACACCCCAGGTCCTTCTCCAAACAGCTCTCAAGCCACTGCTCACACAGCCTATATCTGTGCTTAGGGTTGCCCTGACCCAGGTGCAGGACCTTCCATTTGGCCTCGCTGAACTTCATGAGGTTGGCTTGAGCCCACCTCTCAAGCCTGTCCAAGTCCCTCTGGATGCATCCCTCTCCTCCAGTATGTCAACTGGACCACACATCTTGGTGCCATCCACAGACTTGCTGATGAGACCTCAATCCCACTGCCCATATTGCTGACAAACATATTCAACAGCCATGATCCCAACTCCTGAGGGACACCACTTGTCACTGGTCTCCATTTGGACACTTGCCATTGATCACAACTCTTGAGCGCGGTCATCCAATACAATATGGCTATTAGGAACCACTTCTCATTTTTTTTAAAACTCCTATTATTTCTTAAAATCATTGTTTTTTGTTGTTCCCTTGGTGGAAGCACTGTACTATTTTTATGTACAATCTCCTTCGGAACTGCTACTGTTCAATGAAACTAACTCCTGGGTCCCGCTTAAGCACTTGAAATGTGTTTTCCATAACCTTCCTAGGTGACTTTCCCAAGGGGCGCTGCTGACGGTACACAGAGAAGGCTCAGAAGGCACTTTGAAGTCCACTCCAGGGATCCACACGAGGAACACCTCCCGCCGAGGCTGCTCTCAGCTGCCTGTCCCGCTGCTTGCGCTTTTTCTCAGCTGAAAAGGCAGAGGCAGCACTGTCCTCAAGCCCTGCGCTACACCATGCCGCGGAGGAGCTCGGTCTGGAGCCTACCCGAGCAGCCGCCGCGGAGCGATGAGGAGCGGCGGAGACCTCCCCTGCTCTCTCCGCAGGCAACGGCCGCCGGCGGCGCCCGCGCATGGCGCTTTCTAGGAACAGTCGCGCGGCGCCGATGCGCGCGAGCTGCTCGCGCCCAAGCACCTCGGAAGGGAACGGCGCGGCGCGGCCCGGGCGCCGGCAGCTCACACCCCTCGCGCCCCGTTCCCGATCAGCGCCGACACGCGCGCGCACGCACCTCCTCACCGGCCGCGACATCCTGCTGCCGGTGGCGCGCGGGGCCAAGCGCCAGTGAAGCCGCTGCTGCCACGCCGCTGCCGTGCTCCCCGCTTCTTCCCTCGGCGCGGGCCCTGCCTCAGCACATTCGCCACGAAGAGGGTGCGTGCCGAATCTGCGGCCCCTGACAGGAAGGTTCCAACAGGGAGGCGGGAACTGCTGGCGCCGCTGCTTCTTCCAGCGGACGAACCGCACCTCCCCCGCGCCGTAGGTCGCTACTGTCCCTCAGCTGTCTGTCCGGGACCCAGGTGAGCGAGCAGGGGAGTAGGACAGTGCTCCTGCCCTTCGCGGCTGGCGAAGTGCCTCCAGTGCCTGTGGGCGCTGCGCTATCCGAGCTGAGGGGCTGTGTATACCCTGGGTTTTTAGAGCCTTCCCGGGGTGGGGGTGAAGGTGGGTGGCATCCTGCAGGCCTTTTCCTCCCGCAGCCAGCTTTTTTCTGCTTTTTCAAGTAACGGGTGTTAATGTTCCTTGTCGTGGCGTGGGCCACTGCTCCGGCACGTCAGTAGGAGCTGGGGCACAAGCGCCTTTAAGGGAAGAGGGTTTGCCCCTGAGGGAGAGGAGACCTGGAGACAGCCTCGGCAGAGCTTGCCTTGAGTGAGACTTTTGTTGTTGGGGTGAAGCGGTTTGTAACTGATTTGTTTAACCCGTATTCAACATGTAGCTTTGTTCACAAAACAAAACCAAATCGACCTGTAAACTAGTCCCATGAATTTTGCTGTGGAAGGTATACTTTTTTTGTTATTATTCTTTTATTTTCTACTTCTTCTTGGGCAGTGGTAAAGCACTGAGATTTCAGATGGAGTATTGTGTCCATCTTTGCAGGTAATGCTTAAAAGAAAGGAATGGAAATTACTCCTCAGTGGAGAGAATTATTGACATAGTTATGTGCTATCTTCATGTATTTTTATACCTTGGACAGTTCTTTTGCTTTTGTTTTGGCTTGCTTTTAAAGTTACTATTTAATAATCATGACAATCTATCCTAAAGTAGGTTACAAAGTGACAAAATGAGTATTTTATAAAGAGGATTACAAATTCCTGTGCCTCCCTCCAAGTCTACTACCTGCAGAAAGAAAGAAAATAACACCTAATGCACTACGAAGGATTTCAGATTTTGAGATATACATGGCAGCAGTTGCAGCATCTCAGCTGAAGTTTGATGTTTATGCAGATTCTTCACAGGATTTCACAGGATATTAGGTGTTGAAAGGGCCCTCTGGAGATCTTTGAGAGCAGAATCATATGATGTAGTGCAGGTTGCACAGGAACACACCCAGACAGGTCTCAAAAGGCTCCAGAGAAGGAGACTCCACAACCTCTCTGGGCAGCCTGTTCCAGTGCTCTGTGACCCTTACAGTAAAGAAGCTCTCCCTCGTGTTAAGCTGGAACTTCCTGTTCTGTAGTTTACACCCTTTGCCTCTTGTCCTATCACAGGGCACAAGTGAGCAGAGGCTGACCCTTCCTTCCTGACCCCCAGCCGTCAGACATTTATACACGTTGATTGGATCCCCTCTCAGTCTTACGTAGACTAAGAAGTCTCAGGTCTCTCAGCCTTTCCTCATAAGGCAATGCTCCAGTCCCTTCATCATTTTTGTAGCCCTCTGTTGGACTTTCTCCAGTAGATCCCTGTCCCTCTTGAACTGGGGATCCCAGGACTGGATGCAATATTCTAGGTGGGGCCTCACCAGGGCCGAGTAGAAGGGGAGGAGAACCTCCCTTGATGTTTTTGCCCAAATTCTGCCTGCGGCAATTTATGAAAGTAATTATTCAAGTTTGTGCATTGATACACTCAATTCAGTGTTTTAGAAACCACTGTTTCTTCTTCACCTATATATTTGTAAGTCAGAGTTAGTGTACCAATAAAAAGTCTAGGCTTTTTAAGTTTTCTTGCCACAACTGTTAATTATCAACAAAGCCATGCTTAGTTAGGAGTTTTGCTTACAGTTTTTTGAGAATGTGACTTATGTTATTTCATTTCTAATGCAGGAAATCAACTCAAGAAGATGAAGCCTAATAAAGCAAAGACCTGCACTAAGGAGAGAGACTATGTGTACAAATTCAGTGCTGGAAATCAACATTTAGTGCTTACTGTGCCTCTCAAATTCCCTGTGCAAGAAAATGTTAGTCATTTGCATGGACGCCTAATGCTTCTGCACAACCTACCATGCTTTATAGAAAGTGGTAAGAATTATATTTTTTTTTATTAGTGTCATATATCCGCATCCAAAAGTGCCCTGCAGCCTGCTTTAAGAGACCAAAAAGAGGATATTTACCAGGATAGCTTTAAAAAGTTTGTTTCCAAAACACCGAAGCATTTAAGAAAATTATTGTCAAGTAAGCTACTCCAGTAGAAGGCATTCAGAAAGACCTTATTTGTATGTTTTCCAGATGATTACCAGTACCTCTACTGAATGTTTTATTGATGGGACATTCTCTTCTTGTTCCATTAGACCTGAACCAATCTCTTAATAAGTTTATAGAAGAGGAAACGATAAAAGATTATGATACAGAAGCTGAAATGGCTCTGGAAGCAGTGAAGTCAGGAAAAGTGGACATAAACCAGCTGGCTGATTCTTGGGCTAAAGCTTATAAAGAGGTACGATCGAGGCTGAAAAGTTTATGTTCAGGACCTGCTTTGTGGAGAGTGTGTGTGTGTATGTACAGACAGAATCACAACTGTGAAGATGGCAAAATTACGCTGGAATTTGTTTTTAGTGAATGATTCTTGCAATTTTTTTTTCTTGATATCTAAAAGTGATAATTAAATCTTCATCCTACAAGTTCTTAGTCAGGTTATTCCTAAATTTAGTACTGTCAAAAGATACAAAATTGAGAGGTAAATAGCTAGTGGTATTCAAACAAAAATAGACTAGTTAAAAGCAAAAGCTAGTACGGTGGTACCCTTATCCTGAATCTCAGTAATGAGGACTCCAAAGTGAAAGTCTACAGCTGAAAGAGACTTTTCAGGTCATTTCCTCAGTTCTTTTGACTATTTTACATTGGTTAGCAATGATGAGGCTTTAGCTGAAGTTGTGCATCCTGTTCTCTGTGTAATTCTCAAAAAAGAGGAGTGCAGAAGAACTGGAGGAGTCCTAACAAAGAGAAAGATTGGTAGATATTGCAGCATTTGAGAAAAAATATAGAGGATTTAATTTGGCTGTCATGGAATACAAAAGAATGAAAAATCCCGCAATGTATGTCTGTTACAAAGAGAACTGGAAGCAAATCATCTGCCCTAAAAATGTCAACAAAATTAAGTTAGCTTAACCTTTAAGAAGGGAAAGTGTGTGTTGGCTGAGCTTGGGAATGTGATAAAGCACTGAAAGAGTTTTCAGGCTTCTGTGCTAGTGGTTTGTTTGAGCAGGTTAGACTGAATCCAAGGATTAGGAGTAGGTCATTTCTTGATGTTTCAGTGATGCAATCTCAATTTGTCAGCTGAATCTCACAAGAATGGTTGCATATGTAAGATGTGTTTCAATATAAAGGAGCTTGCAAAACTGGCATCCCCGGGTCATTCTGTGTTCAGTAAAAATAGCTTTCTTAAATCAGCATTGTTGATTAAATTCTAGTTTTGGAGGTTAATTATCCTTTCTAGCAAAACATTATGTGCACAGCTGGTGGTTTGGGCCCTATCTAAACTCAGTTATTTGTAAATGTTGTAGATAATTTTGTTCTTTTCACCTTTGTAATGGCTGAAAATTTGTGATTCGTCACTATAGTCCAAACCTTGATATTTCTTGATGTTGTGAGGCATCTTTCTATATCCTAAACTATACTATATGCTTTAAAATCTTTTACAATGTGTAGACAACATTAGAATATGCAAAACCTGAAGAAACCAGCTGGGATGAAGATTTTGCAGATGTTTATCATGATTTGATACATTCTTCAGCTTCTGAAATGCTGTTAAACCTGGAACACAATTACTTTGTTAGCATCTCAGAATTAATAAGTGAAAGAGATGTGGAATTGAAAAAACTACGGGAAAGGTATTCTTTTTTTTTCCCATCTTATTAAATGCCACAAGATGTGTACAATTCATAGAACAGCATGTATCAACTTGTATTTGACTATGTAAACCCTATTTAGATTTTATATTTCCCTCTTTATAGTCATTTAATATCACAGAATATCAGAGGCTGGAAGGGACCTAAAAAAATCATCCAGTCCAACTCCCCTGCCATAATAGAATCACCTATATCGGTTCACACAGGAATGCATCCAGTCAGGTTTTGTGTATCTCCAGAGAGGGAGACTGCACAACCCACCTGGGCAGCCTGTTCCAGTGTTCTATCACTCTCACAGTGAAAAACCTCCTCCTCATGTTTCCATGAAACTTCCTATGCCTCAACTTTCATTCAGTGCCCCTTGTACAGTCATCAGGCATCACTGTGTAGAGCCTGGCTACATCCTAGTATTTAGCTTGTGTCATTAGAGTCAGCTATCTTATACTACTGTAGCTAAGGCTGTCAAAGTAATACAATATTTCGTTTTCATTATTCTAACCACATTGAAGTGGTCTAGCAACGTGAAGTGCTTAGGATATCTAGAAAATAAATTCTATGATTCTTTGAGCAAAACACTTCAAGCAAAATTAAATCAGAAACTGCTGAATTTGAAATTTAGGATAGTCTATGTGGGATTCTGTTTCCTAGCAAGCTTGAATAGGTGCAGGTGGCTGCTTTACCCACAAGGGGGAACACACGATGCTGTTTCCTTTTCTTTCTTGCACCAATCCCCTCTTTTTATTTTTCCTCTACAAGGAGTGCCTTAAGTGAAATGAAGACACACAAATATAGATGAAGTATAGATGCTAGACATGACAGATGCTTGTGAGGTGGCAAAATATTCTAAACAGGTCTAGTTTAGCACTTTAAGTGGCAATACTTCCAAGCTGCAACTTGGGGGAGAGACCTGGGGGTACTGGTTGATAGTCAACTGAATATGAGTCAGCAGTGTGCCCAGGTAGCCAAGAAAGCCAACGGCATCTTGGCTTATAGTAGAAACCCTGTGGCCAGCAGAAACAGAGAGGTGATCATCCCCCTGTACTTAGCACTGATGAGGCCACATCTCAAATACTGTGTTGAGTTTTGAACCTCTCACTATTTGAGGGACATTAAGGTGCTGGTGCATGTCCAGAGAAGGGCAACAAGACTCGTGAAGGGCCTGAAGCAGCTGAGCTGCAAGGATCTTCTGAGGGAGCTGGGTGTGTTCAGTCTGGAGAAGTGGAGGCTGAGGGGAGACCTTGTTGCTTTCTAGAACTGTCTAGAGGGAGGTTGCAGGGAGGAGGCGGCAGCTTTTCTCCTGGACAGCAAGTGACAGCACCAGAGGAAATGGTTACAAGCTGCACCAGGGGAGGTTTAGGCTGGATATTAGGAAGTATTTCTTCATTGAAAGAGTTCTCAAACATTGAAATGGTAGTGCTGGAGTCACCATGCCTGGAGATGTTTAAGGAGTATGTGGACCTCGTGTTTAGGGAGATGGTTTAGTGTTGACCTTTCAGTGCTGGGTCAGGGGTTAGATTGGATGGTCTTGGAGGTCTCTTCCAAACAGATATTCTGTGATTCTGTTTTAGTCATAGACTGAATGGTACTTATTTCTAATTATGGCATAAATGTTGCCAATAGTGTGTCAACAAAACTTTTTGATCCTTATTGCCTCTTCTCAATTAAACATCTAGAAGAAGTAACACTTAATTCTAAGAAGAATGTTGAAGAGTTCTGGTGTGATCAAGCTGTGTATTGACTAATGGTCAATATTAATTGGTCATATCTGTTTGTCATAACCATGAAGTCCTGTATGTTCGTGGCAGCTACTGAAACTATTCCAGATGAGTGTTGTTCTGTTTACACAGAAGCTGAATTGGAATCCCTGACCCTCTAATCACATTTCTTTTGTGGGTATTCATTGCTGAATCTGTGCTGGGGTAAATTGACACCTTGCTGAAGAAAGGGCTGAATGTGAAAGGCTTACTGAAGCTGGGGATTAAGAATACTAAGGAGGCATGAGGTATTGGATGAACTGATGGTAACAGGGCAGTCCCTTTAACTCCTAGTCCCCTCGCTGAATGTATCTCAAGTAGTAGCTTGTCTGACTACTAAAAATAGACTGAACACACCTATTTCATGGTGTTTACCTGCCTGCATCAGCTGTGGTTGTTGTAAATCTACATTTTTGCTTCTCTTTCAGACAAGGAGCTGAAATGGATAAGGTGATGCAGGAACTAGGGAAATCACTAACAGACCAAGATGTAAATTCATTAGCAGCTCAGCATTTTGAATCTCAGCAGGTAAACTAGGCTTGGTGAAGTAGAAGATGTCGTTCAAATAACTGTCTTACAAAAGAAAACTCCAAACATGCAAATTATCACTGTTGTTCCGTTAGGATTTAGAGAACAAATGGACCAATGAATTGAAACAGTCTACTGCTATCCAGAAGCAGGAATACCAGGAATGGGTGATAAAGCTTCATCAGGACCTAAAGAATCCCAACAACAGCTCAATCAGGTATTTAGACCCTCTGAGAGTAAATTTCTATCTGTAATATTTCTATCTGTAAGAGTTCAAAATACTTACTTCTATGCAATCATTATTTCACATTGACGATTTAACTAGAATGATCAAAGGCAAAACCCCTGTCATAATTAAATATTGTTAGGAGTTTCTTCATTGTATAGTGTTAAAAAGTCTCTGTTCCAAAAAGTCTTGTCATACACTAAGCTACAATTCGAGCTGGATGGGATCTTCTAGTACACCTTTATTTATAATTTTTACTATTTTGCAACACTTTCTCTTACTACTTAAGGACATTCTGCAGAATAATTCTAGCTTACTAAGTGGTAACAGTATCACACATTTTTTTAGTGTGAACACTTGTCGTGAAAGCTGAGTGAAAAGCTTTCTGGTAGAAGAAATGACAGGGAAATCAGAATGTGTAACATGGGGAGATCCTTTGCCATTCGTAACCATCACCTTTGCTGCTGATGGGAAGGAAAGAGTAAAGCCTGATGCTTTTTTATACTTCACGTTAGTAGAAGAACCTGTCTGAGTAGATTTAGGTGGATGCAGTAAGGAATTTAAGGGAACCACACCATCTTTAAGCAAGGTAGATGTCAGTGATGAAAGGCAGGCATTAAATACTTCACTTTGTCTGAAGTGTTTCCTTTTGGGATAAGGAATCTGAATGTATGGAACATGATGGAAAAGAGGGGAAATATATTGGAAGAGGATGCTCTGTGTTTAGATTTCTCACTGCTTTCCTCAGGATGCTTTTGCCTGGATTTATGTTTTGGAAGTCTTTAGTGGTGCTCAGGATGGTCCCAGAATGTCCTAAAACTGTGTAGCTCACGAACAAGCTGGCTTCTTTCTAACCTAGTGACCAGGAAAACATCACTGCAGTAGTGACAGTCTGCTTAAGCTCTGAGACCAATCCCAAAGTCTTTCCACAGAATATTCATGTTGGCTTTGATTATGAAACCACAAATCTGTAAAGATAGCGACATTACAAGGGCTGTTCATGCTTACCACTGTGAACCTCTTTGCATGTTTTGGTTTCCTCCAGCTGTGAAATAAGACCATAATTTGGATACTGAGTGCTTGATTTGTTTTGGGTTATTTTTTCACCCTTTCATTTTGTGTGGAGAAAAAGAAATGTTCTAGCTAGTAACTTCATAAATAAAGTTTAGGCTGTTATAAATAGACTGAGAAATTTTCTTTTCTTTCTCTTTTATTCCAATGTTCTTAGTATAACTGGGTGTTGTGATTTATTTTTTTTATTTCTCAGTCTCATAATGCTGTACAAATGAGCTAGGCAATGTCAGTCTGACAGTGGAGTCTACTTTTCCTGCTAGTACACACCTGGAATACTGCACAGTAGAAAAGTAAAGCCTCAGATGAGTGGAGATCCTTCAAATAGTTTTCGTATCTTGGTCTCCACAGACTAGCTAAGAAAACTTTGGATAGCTTGCACAAAATATTGTTGCTCTTGAACACAAATTAGACTCAGATTTGCAGTGTGTTTCTTATTATTTTAGTGATGAAATTAAAGTTCAGCCCAGCCAACTGAGGGAATCTGTAGAAGGAAATGGAAGAATTTATGAAGATCAAAGGCTGTTAGAAGAATCTTTTACTATTCACTTGGGTAAGTAAAATAAAGTGGCACCAAAACCAAACATGACGACTGATGCTAATAAATAATGTGTGTACGACATGGATTACTTACAGTATTTGACAGCATATGTAATACATTGTTTGGTATTTCTTCTCCACATATTTAAAAGAAGTACTGTATGCTATAAATTGTAGCAAACAATAGCTCGCTGCCTGGAATATATTTAATGGAAAACATTCTAGAAGTATGTTTTTATCCACTCTGGCAGGGTGACCAGTGTAGAAAAGAGCACTAACACTGAAACATAGTGTGGTTAAAAATTATGGTTTGACTTTCCTTATGTTTGGTATGAAAATATGGGTAAAAAATTCAATTCCCACGATTAATTAACAGGAAAAATACATAGTTTTTTACTTACCATTTCTGCAATGGAGACTTTTCACACCGCCTATTTTGACTGGATTAATATTTCATACATAGCCTTATAATGGGGAAGGAGACTCATTTTGGTTATAAATCAGCCTTGCTTTGTAACAGTGTGTGACAAAACTGCATTTTGACTGTTTCTTTGTAAATTGCTGATGTGTAAAATCGAATATATGGTTAAGAACTTCCTTTGAGTGATATTGATATCTCCTTTCAATATTATTCATGAACCTTAGAGGGACACTTTGATCTACTTCATTTTAGTAACAATCCTGAGATTCCTCTTTTACCATGTGTGTTAAAATAACTTCTATGAATTTACAAGTGTAATGAGTGTAGTATTGCATCTGGGGACCAGCAGAGGTTGGGAATTAACCTGTTTCAGAGCTGTGTAGGGGAAAGACAGGAGGATGGCCATGAGCCAGCAGTGTGCCCTTGTGGCCGAGAAGGCAGATGGCATCCTGGAGTGTATTAGGAGAGGTGTTGTAGTAGGTTCAGAAGGAATCTCATTCTGCTCTGGTCTGCCATGGTGAGACCACATCTGGAATATTGTGTCCACTTCTGGGCCCCTCAGTTCGAGAAAGAGACCTCAGAGAATTACTTGAGAGTCCAGTGCAGAGTCACAAAGATGTTGAAGGCAGTGGAACATATCCCTGCCAAGGACAAGCTGAGGGAGCTGGGGCTCTTTAGCTTGGGGCAAAGGAGCCTGAGGGGTGACTTCATTCATGTTGATAAAGATGTGAAGGGTGAGTGTCAGGAGGACGGAGCCAGGCTCTGCTCAGGGATGTCCAATGATAGGGCAAGGAGCAACAGATGCAAGCTGGAGCAGAGGAGGTTCCATGAGAACATAAGGAAAAATTTTTTTGCTGTGAGAGTGCCAGAGCCCTGACACAGGCTGCCCAGAGGGATTGTGGAGTCTCCTGCTCTGGCAGGGGAGTTGGACTGGATGATCTTTCAAGGTCACTTCCAACTCCCAAGATTCTGTGATTCTGTGTGATAATTCCATGCAGGAGCTCAGTTGAAGACCATGCATAATCTGAGGTTACTGAGAGCTGACATGCTGGATTTCTGCAAACACAAACGCAATCATCGCAGTGGAGTAAAGCTTCACAGGCTTCAAACCGCAATGTCTCTCTACTCAACTTCTCTCTGTGGCCTGGTTTTGTTGGTAGATAACCGAATCAGTTCATACAGTGGCATCAAAAGAGGTGAGTCCTCTAATGAGGGAAAACAAATGTCACTTAAAAACTTGCTGTCTTCTCTCACAAAAAAATGCTCCCTGTAACTTTAAAACTTACTGGAGATGCTCATGTTTTGGATGTGGTACTGAAAAAGGGTAACAAATGCGAAAAAGGGATACAGATAAGGATGAGGGACAGAGTTGTCCTCTGATTTGCTGTTCTTCTCTTTCCTAGGTTTTGTCTTTCATTAAGGAATGTTTCAGAGTGCACATTTCAGTGTTGATTTCCCTGCCTTATACTGACTGACTAGAGTGGCTTATAACTCTGTAATGTCAGATCAGCAGACTGAAACCTGTTTGCAAAGGTGAAAATGAAAGACACTAAGATTTTCAACTCAGTGTATAAAAATACGTGCTTTAGATATCTGCATCACTGTTAAAAATGACCATTGCAAATGAACAATGGGAATATCGCTTGCTTACTCCTGGAAAGCTTGATTAATAGGCATTTTAAGTGCATACCTTTTGAGTAGCTGGACAGTATGCTGAAGGTGTTTTGTGATAAGGTCAAGCAGTGAAGCATGTGGTTGTTCATGCTCTAATTTTAGATACTAAGGCTTTCTTTGAATCACATTACTGACTTTGTTACCTTCCTCTTGAAGTTTAATACCAAAATATTTACACTTAAAATGTTATTTTGACTGGAGCCACAGTTACTCATCATTATTCTAGTTTGCCATAAAAAAAATGGACTTTGGTGGTTGATGCCATCTGAAAACAGTGTGGAATCAGGCTTGTAGAAAAAAAGGAAGGGTAAGTGTACCAGTAAAAATTGCAGTTGCATTTTTACTGTTGTTATTTCCTAGTTGATTAATTCTGCTAATACTACGTCATAGTTGTACTCAGGTGATTGTGTTTTTTTACTAAGTATTTAAAATAATAATGAATGGAGAAGAAATTCTTTATGCTAAATCATAGGTGATAAGAGAAGGGAGACATTTAAGTAATACCACTAAACACAAAACTGCATCTTCTAGCCACCAATTACTCCTTGCAGCCACAGTAGAGGGGAAAGTAAAGGACTGTATCACAATCTGTAAAATACAATCCACAATAAATTTTGATTTTCTTCGATTTCCAAAAGAACTTTGGTGACTTAACTGTGGGCACATTCCACAACTGTCTGCACCACCATTCTTTTCAAAAGCATTGCAGAAGATATTTGAGTGTATTTCTTTAAACCATCAGTGAACATCTGGTTCTACTAAGGCCCCAAACCACTATAGTCAGCCACTGAGGGGCCATAAGGGGGAACTTCTTTACTGTAAGGGTCACAGAGCACTGGAACAGCCTCCCCAGAGATGTTGTGGAGTCTCCTTCTCTGGAGACTTTCAAGGCCCATCTGGATGCATTCCTCTGTGACCTGAGCTAGATTATGGCCCTGCTCTGGAAGGGGGATTGGATCTCTTTGGGTCCCTTCCAACCTCTGACATTCTGTCATCCTGAGGTTTAGGCGCATTTCTTATATTCTCTGTGTGGTATGAGTGGTGGCTTCTGGCAGAAGAGCAGTAATAAACACCTTTGAGAGGAGACTTTGCTTTTAAACTGTTAAAGCCATTTTTTGTGAGGATGACTTCTTCTTCAAATACTCTTTTTAAATAAATGGGCTGGGGCGTTCAACAGTTAATGAAATTTCTACGCATAACCATTGATGTTGTTGTTTTAAACAGAGAATTTCCTGACTTGCACAGTCAAAATTTCTGGGTTACAAAAATGGAGAAACAATGTTCTGACCCTGTTTTGAAGCTAGAGAAAAATTCAAACCTAACAGCCTTTATTTTGTAATGGGCAAGAAGCTCCCTCATACCTCTGTGATATTTTCAAAGGTAGTTTGGAGTATGTAAGCTTCATGTCAGCACACTGTTGATTGAAGCAGTTTATGTGGCAGTGAGCAACACCAATCACTCAGCCAGTACTAAATGGAGGTGCAAGGTCTTGCAACATAATGTGGTTGACCTTGTTTGTGTAGCTCTGTCCTGAAGAAGCATCTCTTAGAAAACAGCCTTGAACAGTTGAACTCATGTATGAAGCTTCAGCATGCTAACTTCACCCAGACTGATTTTCCTAAGCTAGATTAATAGTTTCTTTATGCATTGCCTATCTCAAGTCCTTCATATTAGGATTTTATAGGGCTGCTGTGTCTCAGATTTTGTGTAGTTGTAGCACACTCAGACAAACTTAAAGTAAAATTAATTTTAATTTAAATGGCAGATGTTTTTCATTTGTCTGTTCCAAATAAAATGTGATCTTATTATATCTTGATAAACACCAAAGGAACCAGGTTTTGGAATATGAACTTCTTTCTCCCTTGGTTTTGGACACCAGAATTTATAATAAAGCCTTTTGAAAAATTGATTTTATGAAGGAGAAGTCGTGTAAAAAGATTAAGCTTTTTCTCTCTACTGTGCCTCTTCCTGATGAAGCCTGTTCATGGGGATTCTCTCCAAATAGAACTTTAAGGAAGAATAGAACAGGTGCTTCAAAATGGGAAGGAAGTAGCAGTTGCAAAGTCTATCTCCTTGCTAATAGCTTGTTTTACTTCCCATTGACTTGCCTGGGGCGGTGGCTGGACATTAGGAATAGGAGTTTAAAATCAGTCACACAGGCAGATCCTAATTATCTGCAGTATTTCCAAGTCTGTAATACTTGCTTGTCCGGAAGAGAAACTTGCAGCTCTTTTCAGCTGGTAATACTAATTCAGCTTTCAGATCTGTGTTTTGAGAACTAAAAGGAAAGACAACTGTTGTTGGTTACAAACCCAAGAAGTGCTACAGGCTTGAGGCAGGGTAGCTGGAAAGCAGCCTGGTGGAAAAGAGTCTGGGGGTGCTGGTGGTCAGCTAGCTGAATGTGAGCCAGCGGTGTGCCCAGGTGGCCAAGAACGCCAAGAACATCCTGGCCAGTACCTCAACCAGTGTGTCAAACAAGAGTAGGGAAGTGATAATGCCCCTGTACTTAGCCCCAGTGAGCCCACAGCTTGAGTACTGGGTTCAGTTCTAGGTGTCACAGAATAGAAAAGATGTTGAGGTGCTGAAGCATGTCCAGAGAAGAGCAAGGAGGCTGTCGAGGGGGCTGGAGAGTGTCGTACAAGGAGTGGCTGAGGGAGCTGGGGTTGTTTAGTCTACTGAAGAGAAGGCTAAGTGGACATCCTACAGCTACCGGAAGGGGTTGGAGTCAGGCTGATGTTGGTCCCTTCTCCCAAGTAACCAGTGATAGGACAAGAGGAAATGCTTTTAAGCTGTGCCAGGGGAGGTTTAGATTGGACGTTTGGAAGAACATTAGTGAGAGGGTGGTGAGGAGTTGGAACAGGCTGCCCAGGAGGGTGGAGTGGTTGTCCCTGAACGTGTAAAGAAGCATGTGGATCTGGTGCTTCAGGATATAGTTTAGTGGTCATACTAGTTGGGTTATGGTTGGACTCGATGATCTTGGAGGTCTTTTACCTCATCAATGTTTATAAATATGTAAAGGGGGAATGCCAGGAGGATGGATCCAGGCTCTTCTCAGTGATGCCTGATGACGGGATAAGGGGCAATGGGTGGAAGCTGAGGCATAGGAAGTTTCATTTAAACATAAGGAGGAATTTTTTCACTGTGAGGGTGCCGGAACACTGAAACTGGCTGCCCAGGGGAGTTGTAGAGTCTTCCTCTCTGGAGATACTCAAAACCTGCCTGGACGTGTTCCTGTGTGATCTGATATAGATGATCCTATTATGCCAGAGGGGTTGGACTGGATGATCTTTCAAGGTCCCTTCCAGCCCCTGACATTCTATGATTCTATGATTCCAGTCTTTGTGATTTTAAAATTCTATGCAATTCCATCTTTCAAGATGCACTGCTTACGAATTGAATTAATAATGCATATTTTTCAAAACAAACGGGAGTGCTGTTGTTGCTGCTGGAAATATCTAATATATATGTTCTAATCAAGTAACACAGATTGAAGGACTCTTAGTGATTCAACATAATTTTTAAATCACAATTACATTTAATGCACACATTGCTGTTATTTGGATTTTGTTTTTCATCTGAATGTTTTTTATTTGAACAGCAACAACACCTGAGGGATGTTTTCTTTTCCCGCAAAGCAATTAATTTCTTTTAAAAAAAAAATTATCTCTGCCACAAACTTTTCTTTTGAATTTCAAGAGGATTACAGCTTGGCTTTGTCTGCTTTTGGGGGAGTTACCTTTGTAACTGGCCTTTGTAATAGTAGAGCAGAATTATGTAATATTACTAAGCACACCCTTATGATGTGGATTTTAATCTTTCTTTTTTTCCCCTAGATTTTGCAACTGTTTGCCAAGAATGCACAGATTTCCATTTTCCTGGAATTCAAGAACAGCTTGAAATTGTCCAGAAGGTTGTACTTAAGGCCAGAGCACAACGTAGCAGTAAGTCAAAGAGACACCATGGTCAGTGACAACCAAAATTACTTTCCTTGAAATAGAATAGTGGTCAGCTGAATGTTTATGCTTGCAGTCAAGTTGATTTCACTGCTCTTCAGTTACCTGATCTGTAAAATGTAGTCTGCAAATGTATTGAGAAACTCTGAGGAGCCTGCATGAAATGGTGTCTTCACAGAGACTGTGATCTTTTCACAGACAGCATGTTCACATAATGTCTTTGCTGCCATAACAGATATACCTGACCAGAAAAAGAAAGAAAAAAACAAACAAACAAACACAAAAAAAACCTCAAACAGATAAACAAGGGGAAAGAAAATCAATAAAAAACAAAGTATAAACATTTAGGTCCATGGAAAGTAGGTCATGGTGCTTTTCCTGTGCAGTTTGAACTGCTTGTAACAACACAGACTTCATCTGACTTTACTTTTTAAATGTCTATATAAATGCAAAGGTTTAAAAATTGTGGCAGAGGAGCTACAGCTTTTTCCTTCACTTAGAAGTGAACTCTAAAAACTGACTGTGGATACTTTTTAATGCTGACCAAATTCTTATCAAAGGTTTACTTGGTAGTTATATTTCCAACTGTCTGTGACAGTTTCTGACTGCATGGTGCTAAGTCAATAACTGTACATCATGGAACATTTTGTTTTTCTAGCAGAGAACTACTTAGGTGGTTTAAATGTGTCAGTAATGTAAATAGATTCATGAGAGTACATAAAGAAATTTTTTTTTTTCTTAGGAAACTACATATTGCCATAGTGTTTATCCTGATTTATGTATATCTCTTCAAAATTGTACTTCTAATAGTAAGAACTTTTAAATAAATTATTTTTAAAAGCAATGTAGTTGTGGAGGCAATCTGAAAAGTTTAGCATTGTGTTTGAGAGTATTGTGGGGTTTTTGGTCCAAATGAGGAGCTATCATAGGATGATTCACTAAAGAAGCTCATCATTTCAGGTAGCATTCAGTTCACTCACTATTGAAGACAGAAATGCTTCCTGTCCATCCCTCTGTTTTTTGGTGAGCTTTATGGTCATTTCTGATAAAAATTCAAGCTGAGTGTCATCTCTGTACATCAAACTTTGATGCTAGAGTATAATAGATTATATGTTCAATATTTCTGCTATGTGTTTATGTACAGAAAACAAAAGCAGTGGAAATGAAGATAAATTAAAGAATGCTGAAAGAAACCAGTCAAATATTTTGCCGGGTGAGTCCTGTTGCATTTTCCCCCCTCTTCTTAAAGAAAATTGTGTTTTATAGGTGCACATTTTTAGCTCTAAAGTCAAAACATAAATTATAAACTAAACCCAAGTTGACCTCAATCAGAGGAGAAGGATGTTCTTGTGGCTAAGACAGAGAACTGGGTGTCAGGACATCTGGTTTCTATTCCCAGCTTTGCCATTGCATCATGTGCTTTGGGGCAAATCAGTTAACTTCTCTATGGCTAAAATTTCTTCTCAGAATTTTAGAGTGGGGAAAAAAAAATCTCAGAGCATTTTAGGAAAAGGTGAAACAAATACTAGAAACTAATTTTGTGTTTCAAAATAATTGCATGTCACTGCTGTGCTACAACAAAGCACGTCAGATGTATTGTTTGAGATTGACAATGTACAAATCCATTTCTCTGAAAGAGGAAATGCCTTCTGTATGTTTTGTTTTTTTGGTAAGGAGAGCTGTGAAATTTGAAGGCAGCTACACATGTGGAAGGGGGAGGAGTTAAATCCATGCAACCCATAGCCTAGTAAGAGGGTTTCAGTTGCTTTCATGACTGCCATAGATCTTCTTAGTATGAATGGATTATAAATCAGCTGAGTCCTTAAGAGGTCAGTCTGGGTGAATCTTACTGGAGTGGCTTG
>VWYK01092091.1:0-20985 GCA_013399775.1 Semnornis frantzii | reverse complement strand
TTTTTTTTTTTTTTCACTGTGTTAATTTTTTGCTTTCTTTCAACATTTCACATTAGCAAGTATGTCACATGAATAACTTAATGACAGGATACCATCCAGTGGGACCTGGACAGGCTGGAGAGGTGAGCTGAGGAGAGAATCTCAGGAGGTTCAGTAAGGCAAAGAGTTAAGGTCCTGCACCTACATCAGAGCAATCTTAGACACCAATACAGGCTGGGGAATGATGAAATTAGAGCAGCCCTGCAGAAAAGGACTTAGAGATGCTGGTGGACAAGAAGCTGGACATGAGCCAACAGTGTGCACTTGCAGCCCAAGAAGGCCAATGGCATCCTGGGCTGCATCAAAAGCAGTGTGGCCAGAGATGGAGAGAGGAGATTCTGCCCCTCTGCTTTGCTCTGGTGAGACCTCACCTGCAGTACTGCTTCCAGCTCTGGAGCCCTCAACACAGGAAGGACATGGACCTGATGGAGCAGGTCCAGAGGAGGACCATGAAAATGATCAGGGGGTGGAACACCTCTGCTATGAGGACAGACTGAGGGACCTAGAGTTGTTCAGCTTGAAGAAAAGAAGGCTCCAGAGAGACCAAATAACAGCCTTCCAGTACCTGAAGGGCACCTACAGAAAGGTGGGGACAGTCTTTTTATCAGGCCTTCTTGTGACAGGACAAGAGCTAATGTTTTTAAGCCAAACACAGGTAGATTTAGACTAGATTGATGAGACACTGGCACAGGTTGCTCAGAGAAGTTGTAAATGCCTGTCCCTGGAAACGTTCAAGATCAGGTTGGGCAAGGCTCTGAACTTCCTCTTCTAGTTGAAGATGTCTCTGCTCAGTGCAGTGAGTTTGGATGAGAAGACCTTTAAAGGTCCTTTCCAACCCAAACCATTCTGTGAATTATTTTTTCCTGAAATCCACAGTTCTGTTATGTAGGAAGCATGGAGCTTCTGGCAGAGCTGGCTTTGAATTTGAAATTCTGAATTTAAAAACTGGAAATCCTGGAAGCCAAATAAAATAAAAATTTATATTTACAGTATGTTTTTTTTAAAAATTCTCATTTAGTTTGATAAATGTGAAGGCTGCACAGCTCTGTTTTGAGGAAACATAGTTTCAAATTCTCAGGGAGAATCAAAACAGTATTAATAATAATTTCATGATGTTTATAAAGTCACTCTAATTGACAAACTCTTACCTTAGTATTTTTATCAAGTCCTTCACTCTGTAGAGAGGCCATGGGAGTGACCAAGCAAACATTGACTGCTGGACTGTCAAATGCTTTCTTTCCCTCTGCCAGGAACTTCTAAAGAGGCATCATGCAAGTATGGTGACCTAATTTGGCATTCTAGAAAACCAGGATGTAAATTCATCTAGAAGGAGCTGGATTAATCCTGTTAGAGCTCATTTTACATTGTTGGTCTTAAACTGAAATCAAACTCTGGTCCCAGAAAAGCAAGTGCTGTAATCACTGTCCTGCTCATGAAGGGTGTGGCAGCAGAAGTATCCTTTCATTTAAGTTATAAGACTTATCTGTGTGCTGAAAAAGATCCATTGCATACTTGGTACTTCTATTACTTTTCTTTAGTCAGTACATCTACCAGCAAATAGTCTGTGGGACACCACAGATTCTTGAGCAAATTATCTTGACGTAGAATCATAAAATCATTCCGTTTGGAAAAGAGCCTTGAGATCATCAGGTCCAACCATTATCCCTATTCTACCAAGGCCACCACTAAACCATATCTCTAAGTGCCGCATATAAACGACCTTTAAACATATCTGAGGATGGTGACTCAACCACCTCCCTGGGCAGCCTCTTCCAATGCTTGACCACTCTTTCAGTGAAAAAACTTTTCGTAACGTTCAGTCAAAACCTCCCCTGGTGCAGTTTGAGGCTGTTGCCTGTTGTCCTATCACTAATTCCCTGTGAGAAGAGACTGGCCCTTACCACTCTACATTGTCCTTTCAGGTAGTTGTAGATGGCAATAATGTCTCTCCTCAGACTAAACAATTCCAGTTCCCTCAGCTGCTCTTCATCAGAGTCGTTCTCTAGGCCCTCCACCAGCTTAGTTCCTCCTCTTTGCTCCCACTCCAGCACCTCAATGGTTTTCTTCTATTGAGGTGCCCAAAACTGAACACAGTACTCAAGAAGTGGCCTCACCAATGCTGAGTACAAGGGGACAATCACTCCTGCTGGTCCGCAACATTGCTGGTTCAATCCAGGATGCCACTGGCTTTCTTGGCCACCTGGGCACACTGCTAGCTCATTCAGCCTCTTGTCAATTAGAACCCCCAGGTCCCTTTCTGCCAGGTAACTTTACAGCCACACTGCCCCAGATCTGTGTCACTGCTTGGGTTTGCTGAAGCACATCCTACTGACCTCAGCCCATTCATCCAATCTAAGTCTCTCTGCAGAGTCTCCAGCAGATCAACACTCCCACGTAACTTGGTGTCATCTGCAAATTTGCTAATGTTGCACTCTAATTCTTCAGCAAGATCATTTTAGACTCTTTGTAAGCAAAATGTCAATTCCACACAAATTCTCCTGTTACTTTGCCATTTAATTTGCACCATTTAATTTAGTATTATTTAGGTAAAACTGCCAGGATTTTTAAAGAAAATAAGTAAGCTTTTTACACTTAATTTTTTGAATCTCTGTTTTCATTTCTCAGTGTAGACTTTTCAGCATATATTAGTTTTCAGCAAGCTGGAGCAGAGGAGGTTCCACATAAACATAAGGAAAAACTTTTTCACTGTAAAGGTGACAGAGCCCTGAAATAGGCTCCCCAGAGAGGTTGTGGAGTCTCCTCTGGAGACACTGGAAGCCTGTGGATGCATTCCTGTGTGACCTACCCTAGGTGATCCTGGTCTGGCAGAGGGATTGGAGTAGATGATCTTTCAAGGTCTCTTCCACAACCCCTAGGATTTTGTGATCCTAAAGCTCTAGTTTTGGAAAAGCAAAGTGCTAGGAAATGGTAATGTGGGAAAACTATTAGTTCTTCTGAAAAGTCTGCGCTGAAGTCTGGCCCTTATAAATGCTGGCTTGGCCTGCCCACCTCTAAGCAACTCTTGATACGCTATCTGTTATCCTGATTTTCTTATCTATTCCCACTGAAGTGGTGCTAACACCAGATTTTTAACTGTCTTTGTTGAGCAACAAAATATGGAGTTGAGGTGACCTAAACTGTACTTTCTGTTTGATCACTACCCAGCAGCTGTACAGAGCAGCAGCACACAGACTGTGGAGTTCATGCAGTAAGGCCACGTGAGAAATCCCCTTTGGGTCCTGAGAAGTATTTGAGATTAAGTGGAGAATGACTCAACAGGCATCAGGTTTGTTATTTGTATGTGCACTGCAGTGTTTCCTGGAAGGATAAACAGTGTTTAATGCCTTGAAATGTTATGTGAAATTTGGTGTATGTGGCTTGTGCTGGATAAATGGCTCTTGCCACTAAGAGAAATGAGGCACAAATGCCATCGTTTAGCATTTTCTAACCTGCTCATGGTTAACAGTAGAAAATGCAGGTGCCCTTCACGGAGTCTGAACTGAGGTTATTGAAAAAAAAAAAAAAGTAGAGAATATCATTTTGCCAAGGACATAACTAACTGACCTTCAGTCTGTTGCCTTCAGCTATATGATCTGTGTCCACTTGCTTGCACGGTGACTGATGACAAACAGGAGGAGAAGAATGCAGGCATTTGATAAGTAGATTGACAGACCTGGTCCTGAGCAGACTGCTTTTATCCTGTTGTAAGTCCATAAATGTCATTGTTAGTGGAAGTCTCTGCCTGGAGGGGTAAGAATTGCACCTGAGACTTTTCTTCTGTGGTGGTCTTCTCTAGATGGCAGGGTCTAAGTTCGTGAAGCACAGCTGAAAAACAGCTGCACCTGGGTTGGGGCATTCCCAAGCACCGATATAGGCTGGGCAGTGACTGACTTGAGAACAGCCCTGGGGAGAGGGACTTGGGGGTGCTGGTGGATGAGAAACTCAACATGAGCCACCAGTGTGCACTTGCAGCCCAGAGAGCCAACCAGATCCTGGGCTGCAGCAAGAGAAGTGTAGCCAACAGGGCAAGGGAGATAATTCTCTCCCCTCTATTCCACTCTGGTGAGACCCCCACCTGGAGTACTGTGTCCAGTTCTGGAGCCACTATTACAAGAAAGATCTGGAGGTGCTGGAACATGTCCAGAGAAGGTACATGAGGATGATCAGAGGGCTGGAGCTCCTCTCCTATAGAGACAGACCGAAAGAGTTGGGGCTGTTCAGTCTGGAGAAGGCTGTCCAGTATATGCAAGGGGCTACAGGAAAGCTGGTGAGGGACATTTTATGGTGTCAGGTGATAGGACTGGGGGAGAATGGAGCAGAAGTGGGTAGATTGAGATTGGATATTAGGAAGAAGTTCTTCACCATGAGGGTGGTGGAACAGGTTACCCAGTGAGGTGGTGGAAGCCCCATTTCTGGAAGTCATTAAGGCTGAGCTGGATGTGGCTCTGAGCAACCTGGTTTAGTGTGAGGTGTCCCTGCCCATGGCAGGGGAGTTGGAGCTAGATGATCCTTGAGATCCCTTTCAGTCCTGACAATTCTATGGTTCTAACAATGTTTTAGCATTATTTTGCCTTGCATGTGAGATGAGGAAAGCCATAGAATTGATTATGGAGAGGGGATATAATTTAAAGGAGGAAGTTACAGCTAAGATTATGTGTTCTAACCCAATTCTGTTATTTCTGTGAGCTTAAAAATGAATTAATTTATTTGATCTGTACCTTATTTTTCCCTTGTTGTAGAATAATTTAGTTTATGCCTGTGTAGCGTTTGAAGCATTAGTCTAGCTTGCCACATTTGTTTCTGGCCTGCAGTGCATCCAAAAATACAGTGCTGTTCCCTGGCATTCACACCAGGTCAGAACCACAAAGAGATGCCTCTCCTCTCCTTACTCTTTGCCTCACTGAAGTAGCAGGACAGACAATCAGTACTGCATAAAAATAAATGTATTGCTTCAGCCTATGTACTGGATGTGGTGGAAGTTGGTAGCAACCACAGAATTATGGTCCCATGGGACCACAGAGTTAGAAGAGTATATTGTTATGTGCGAGTACAAACAACCTTATTTCTGGTTGTGTAAGTTGAAGGCCTTGAATTTATGCTATAATAGCACTTAAACACTGGGTTGTAATCTTACCCAAATGTTTAGAAGCAAGTGGACAAAACAAGCATGCATCACAAGGAGCAGCACTTGGAGAGCAGCCACAACAGTCATCAGGAGCAAGGCAGCAATGAACTGAGTACCCTGGTTAAACTCATAAGACGTGAGCAAAAGAAGAAACTATCTCCAGCAACAGGGTGGCATTCAGTACTTGAAGGAGTCCTTAGAGGAGCATAGTCTGTCTTGCTAAGTAAGGCCTAAGTTATTTGCTCTCAAAGTCATTTTGGAGAGCTGGACTAAACCCAAGAAGCAAAGGTACAGGTGGTGTGGTCAGTGGTGGGATCAGTTCAGCTGCCATAAGCTGTACTCCCCATTGTACTTGCTGGCGAAACAGGCACCAGACCACTCCAATGGGCAGAGTGAGGTCATATCCCTGCACTGACGAAGTCTGTGGCTTGATTGGCAAATCAAGGCTCTGAATCCTTTCCAACAGAAGAGCCGATTGACCTGTGATGTTGAACAAGAGCTCAAAGGAGTGGGCTTTTATAATTAGCGAGGCCCTTCCTGCAATGGCAGTGTTTGGCAGGACACACGTCACAGCCTTGGCCCAGCGTATGTAGTGAGGACAACCTAACTGATAACCTGATGGAGCTTGGGCATGGCTTGTTACTCTCGAAATGGAGAGGAGTTTAGGAATACTCAGAAGCAGAGCATTTAAGTTCCTGGAAAAAAATTGCATTCTCATCCTTCAGTACCAAGCAGTTCCTCGAGTAGGTACCAGCTAAGCATGCCTGGCAGGTTCACAGCATCTGAAGGAGGCATGTACACCTGAAGTCCCATTTGGAATGTGCTAACTTTTCTTCATACATAGTAGAGGCTATTCTGGTGATTTGATGATATAAAGGAACCTATAAGAAACCTGTAGAGCTCTTTTAAAGAGCATTTCTTAGAGATTAGCCCAGATTCCAGATAGAGAAAGGTGGTTCATAGTTCTTTATTTCCATTGCCAAATCTGTCAGAATAACCTACAAGGAGAGAAAATCAGTACTATAAAGGCTTCACAAGAGAAAAAAGCATTGAAACTAGTCAATGTAAGATGTGAAATCTCTCAAGCTCTATCTCATTACATGAACTGCCATAACATCTTATCTGGGCACAGTGTGGTGTCTAAAGTCAATAGCTTAGGAGGATCTATAACAGTACTGATACAGAGGATGCAGGAGAAGAGTACATCAGGAGTAGGAGAATACAGCAGGACTGACCCAGACAGGTCTATTTGTGTGCCCTGAGTAAGACAAAAGATGTTTTGCCTCTTGCATGTGTCCCGCTGAACAAGCAGGAGGAAGGTAGCTGCTGTCTCTGGAGGAGGAGACAACCTCTACCAGTCTCCTGGGAGGCAGTATCTGTTGTAGAGCCCATAGGAAGCCTGGGAAAGTGGATGACCTGCAGAGGTGGGAGCAGTTTATATGGTAGCAGACACCATTCCTGAAACAGCTGGGCTGAGTGGATGAGAAGTGGAGGGCGCACATTAATCCTATCTAATTAATGGTATTATGAGGCAAAGCATAGCAAAAATAAAGACAGTGGCAGAATGCAACTCTTTGCTTGCTAAATTTAATGATGTCTTTCGACCAGGAAAATCATGGACCACACGAACAGTCTCTAATGTGGCTGTGACAGAACGAAGAATGATGTTCCAAGGAAATCAGCTGGACCAGAAGCACTATTTAGACAAGGCCAAAGGATATGTTTGGGAAATAACTGATGTAATTTTACAGACCATGAAACATTCACTGTATATTTAGTAGAATATAGCAGAATGAACTGAGCAGGCCACAAAAAAGACCACAGGTGTGGCACTAGATAGTATAGAGTCTGGCGGTGAGTGCAGCTTAGGGAGGTAAGAGCTTTAGCAAGCAAGGCTTCCTTTGAGTACTTCTTTCTCCCACAAAAGTTTCAGGTTTTTTAATTGCACTATGGACTTCAGTACCTCATGCATAGGTCTTGTTTTATTAACCAGTTCCTCTGCTTTCAGAGCTGACATGGAGCGAGAGGGCAAGGCTGAGAAAATGCGGTGAAATGATCTCTACTAGGACTAATTATCAATACCCATAGGAAAGATAGGTATCAATACAGGCTGAAGGACAGTGAAATTGAGAGCAACCCTGCAGAAAAGGACTTGGAGGTGCTGGTGGATGAGAAGCTGGACAGGAGCCAGCAATGAGCACTTGCACCTCACAAGGGCAATGGCATCCTGGGCTGCAGCAAAAGCAGTGTGGCCAGAGATGGAGAGAGAGGACTCTACCACTTCGCTCTGTTCTGATGAGACCTCACCTGCAGTACGGCATCCAGCTCTGGAGCCCTCAACACAGGAAGGACATGGACCTGATGGAGCACGTCCAGAGGGGGGCCATGAAAAAAGATCAGGAGGCTGGAACACCTCTGCTAAGAGGACAGGCTGAGGGAGCTGGGGTGTTCAGCCTGGAGAAGAGAAGGCTCCAAGAAGACCTGGTAGCAACCTTCCAGTAACTGTTTGCAAAGGTCTTCTCGTGATAGGACAAGGAGCAATGGTTTGAAATTAGAGAGGAGCAGATTTAGATTGGATGTTAGGAATAAGTTCTTTACCACGAGAGTGGTGTAATACTAGAACAGGTTATCCAGGGAGGTAGCAGTGGTCCCTCCCTTGGAGATATTCAAGGTCAGGCTGGACAAGGCTCTGAGAAACCTGCTCTAGCACAGAATGCCCCTGCTGACTTGCAGGGGGGTTGGACTGGATGACCTTTGGAGGTCCCTTCCAACCCAAACCACTCTGTGATTCTATGAAAGAAAAAGTCACAGCACAAAACAAGGTCCTTGTGTCATGCTTGTAACACAGACATAAAAATATATCTAGTATCGAATACTCTCTGTAACATAGGAAACCCCCCAAAACCAGCAGTGTTAAATTGTAGAAGAGCTAGCACAAAGGAGCACGTGATGATCTGCTGTATCTGCACATCTCCAAAGAGCATGTTTCAGGTGGCCGTTTACTTTTACAACATCTAAATCTTCACTCCAGCCACTGGGAATGAGGTAGAAAAGGCACTAACCTTGTGCAGCCAGGGGCCCACAGCGTGCTGTTAGTTTTGCCTGTCTGCTTCGCTTTTATTTAGCAGTCGCCTTTCTTTAGGAGTCACCTTTTGCCCTGTGTTTTGCTGGTGTAAAATTTGAAGCCTGCTAAATTTTACTGACTTACTCCAAAATTACTCAGATGTAACTGAGCACAGGATTTGGCCTTGTGTGCCCTTGCAAGGGTGCTAAGTTTGAAGAGATACAGAGTAACAGTGGCTAAATGACATCTGAAGGGGAATATGAAAACCATCTGTAAATATTTAAAGGGTGCAAAGATTAAAGAGGAGGCGGGTTTGTACTGCCTGTTCCAGGGAGGATTCAAACTTAAGTAATGGGGAAAACTGAGCTAAGGACAAAAATGTAAAAACTGGAGAAGCAATATTGCTAAAAACTCAGAAATCAGTCTCTTGATGTGCAACTTTTCTACGAGATTGAAAAGATATCCATCATGTGATTTACAAAATGGCTTGAGGATACAGCTGTGCCTTTGTGTTTGTGAAGCACTTTTAAGCTGCCTGGGAGATGGCAAGACAGGGCTTCATGTCTGCCTTCCTGATGACCCAGCTGAAAGGGATTGATTCCTCCCTCCCACTCTTCCATCTTTGAGGAACGCATGCATGGCCATCTGGGTCCAGGCAGATGTGGTTTGTCCCCATCTGACTTAATATATGTTCATCAAGTTTAAGTCTGAATGCAGGAGAATATCCTGGAGAAAAACTCTCCATTCCTAATGAGCTTTGACAGGGATAAATGCAGAGTTCTGCACCTGGGAAGGAACAATAAACTGCACCAGTACAGGTTTGGAGGTGATCTGCTGGGAGGAGATCTGGGAGTGCTGGTGGACAAGAAGCTATCCATGGGACAGCAATGTGCTTTTGTGGCCAAGAAGGCCAATGGGATCCTGGGGGGCATTAAGAGGAGCGTGGCCAGCAGATGGAGGGAGGTTCTCCTCCCTCTCTACTCTGCCTTGCTGAGACCTCACCTGGAATCTGAGGTGATCAGGTTCTGGGCTCCCCAATTCACTAGGGACAGTGATCTACTGAAGAGAGTCTAACAGGACTTACAAGGCCGATGCAGGGACTGGGGCACCGCCTGATGAGGAAAGGCTGAGAGACCTGAGGCTTTTTAGTCTGGAGAGAAGACTGAGTGGGATCTAATAAATGTCTATAAATATCTGAGGGCTGGGAGCCAGGAGGGAAGAGACACGGACAGCCTCTGCTCACTTGTGCCCTGTGACAAGAGGCAATGAATGTAAACTACAGAACAGGACGTTCCAGCTCAACACGAGGAAGGACTACTTTACTGTGAGGGTCATAGAGCACTGGAACAGGCTGCCCAGAAAGGTTGTGGAGTCTCCTTCTCTGGAGACTTTTGAGACCTGTCTGGATGTGTTCCTGTGTGACCTGCACTAGATTCTATGGTCCTGCTCTGGCAAGGGAGTTGGACTCGAGGATCTACAGAGGTGACTTCCAATCCCTATCATCCTGTGATCCTTCAAGGTATAGCAAGAGAAAGATCAAACCTTGGTGGAAGAGATCCTTTAATTAAATTAATCCAAGTTTTTATGAGAGATATAGAGAATAATATGCCGCATGGCATTATCAGTTCTTCCCTAGTGGTTCATAATTACAGTGCCAAATATCTTTGAGATTTGATGGTTTCAACAATGGCTCAAGTCCCTTGGCCTGCATGTGGGAATGGGCTCTGTACATACAAATTTAGGAGTGTCTTGAACTGGGAAGTTACCAGAGTTGAAGCTGGTTTGGTTGCCTCCCAAAAGTCTTATTTTAAGTGCTTTAAACTGAACCATGACAGCTTTTGCCCAGCATAAATTATAATCCTCCAAAATGCTCTGTAGTTCAGTCATGGAAGTCATTTATAGTGACTGTTGGAACTTTGTTCCAAAGAACACTTTTAAATCCTGGCAAAAATAGCATCACTCCACAAACAGGGTCCTGCTTCCTTCCACCACTCTTCCTGTGTGCAGCATCCATGTTATCAGGCTTCTCTGTGCCTGTTTCCACAGCGGAAATCCCATTAACCCAAGCCAGCCAAGCCTCCCTTTTTTGAGGAATAAATCTTCCCTTGTTCACCAAGATGGAAATTGCAGTGGCTCAGTGGCATGAGCCTGGCCTCAAGCTTGAGCAGCAACATGAGAGGATGTGAGTGCTTCTGTTGAGTAGCTGTTTGGAAACCACTACCTGACCACCAGTCGTTATCTTGGATGTGTTTTTAGCCTTTTAGCCATTGCAGGCAATTCTCCCTGCCCATGGAAGTGGTTCTCTCTTCCAAGCAACACATGCTACTACATGCAAAATGGTACACAGCACTCCTGTGTTGATAGCTAGTCCCTCTCCATTGTCTTTATGGAGCCTTCCTGTTAAGAAATATGAACTGTGGATAAAAATACCTTGTTGGCATCTTTCTGAGGTTAGCTTGATTTGTGAACCTTCCAAATAATTCATGGGAGTGCTCTGTACCCATGAGGGATATTGTGCTTTGCTGGCCATAGATGCTTTCACTAGTACCATTGTCTGCTGTTTTGGAGATGGAATTTGCTGTGCACCTACTGCTTCAGTTCTGACATTAATGACAAGATCTGGAGTCAACAAGTAAAGTAAAGTTTCACAATTACATATTTCCTACTTGCGTAGGAAGTACTCAAGTAGCTGGCAGTTATGAGTCCAAACAGAGATAACAAGGTACAGGCAAAGCTACTGAGGGATGTGGCACTCAACAAGAATCACAGAATCACAGAACCTTAGACATTGGAAGGGACCTCCAGAGATCGTCCAGTCCAACCCCCCTGCCAAAAACAGGATCTCTAGGGTAGTTCACACAGGAATGCATCCAGGTGGATTTTGAAAGCCTCTGGAGAAGGAGACTCCATAACCTCTCTGGGCAGCCTGTTCCAGTGCTCTGTCACCCTCACTGCAGAGAAGTTTCTCCTCATCTTGAGGTGAAACCTTCTGTGTTCCAGTTTGCATCCATTGCTCCTTGTCTCATTGCCGCTGACCACCAAAAAGAGATTGGCTCCCTTCTACTTGACACCCACCCCTCAGATATTTGTACACATTGATCAGATCTCCTCTCAGCCTTCTCTTCTCCAGACTAAACAGCCCCAGGGCTCTCAGTCTCTCTCCACAGGGGAGATGCTCAAGTCTCCCAGTCATCCACATGGCTCTCCGTTGAACTCTTTCTAGCAGGTCCCTGTCTCTTCTGAACTGGGGAGCCCAAAACTCAACACGGTATTCCAGGTGTGGACTCAGCAGGGCAGAGTAGAGGGGGAGATAAATCTCTCTAGACCTGCTGGACACACTTTTCCTGATGCACTCCAGGATACACTCCTGTGGTCAGTTCTTAAATTGGTTCCTTGGGGTGGATTTTATGGTGCCAAGAGCACAATTACTTTTTCACAAGAGGTTATTACACATGAAATTGCAGCATTCACATGCCTTCAAGGCTTTTTGTAACAGTAGGAGAAATGGTGGGCTGGAGAAGACAGCTGGCTTTTGCACGTGGTATATGTCAGTTTACTTAAGCGCGACCACTTTGCTGCTGCTGGAGGAATGCAGCAAAAGGTCAGTGCCGAAACTCTGCTAAAGTAAGCTGAGCAGACATTCCATCTGTGAGCATTTGCTCACTACTTGCTTGATCAAAAAGGAAATTTCTGAGCTCTGCTACATGCTTGTCTTGACCCTGCTCCCTACCGCCTGTCTAGTGTGCATCAGATGAACTGTTCTTTAATCCTGCGTGGAATACTCATTCTGCTTAAAGGATGCTTGGAATAGTTGCATATCATCATTAGCAGCATAATCTTAAACGGGGGCAGTGCATATGGAGAGGTACATGACAGTATGGAGAGGGATGTCAAGAAGTGTTACACGAACGCATGAAATGTGTGGGTTCACTTCTTAGTCCTCTGTGCCCATCACAGCCTAACCTTGTCCAAATGATACTCATCTTTGATACTCAGTTGTCATTGTTCAGTTCTTGCCTTTCCCTTGAATGTGTCTTCTTCAAATGCTTAATCTCCTAGAACCTGCCTGATCTGGTCAGAGTCAGGAGGAAGGGTTCTGTGCTAGCAAGATGCACAAAGATGCCACAGCAAGCCAGTTATTTGGCTGTTAAAACATTGCAGAAGTGAAGCTCTCACAGCTACAAGAACTTTCGCCTGGTTTAGAACATGCCCTCATAACATCATTTGATAAAAATAAGACTCTGGCTTTTTAATAGAACAAATTACTGAGGTTTTATATTTAACCGCAGTCACTGTTAAAGCTATAAGTGGTTTTCAGAATATTTTAGGAATCTGATCTTGATCGTCCATATGTTAAAAGCCATCACAACGAATACCTTACATTGCAGTTCTTGATGAAGAAATAGCAAGGTAGCTGCAGCCTCAAATACAGAGTGTTTATTCTATGCTCAGGTTTGCTGCTCTTATATCAGAGCAAGCGTCAGACATTGTAGTTTCAAGGCAAGGAGGAAGGCAGTCTTAAAGCAGAGAAATTTGCCAGCCTGCATGATATGTGGGGAGAGGGCACTAATGTTCTAGTTACTCGTTTGGAGAAGCCCCTCAGGATTACCAAGTCTAAACAATATCCCTACTCTACAAGGTGACCCTAAACCATATCCCCAAGCACTACATCCAAATGACTTTTAAACACATCCAGGACTGGTGACTCAACCCCCTCCCTGGGAAGCCCATCCCAATGCCTGATAACTCTTGCTTGGGAAAAAAAAAAGTCCCTAATATCTAGTCTAAACCTAGCTGCAGGTTGAGGCTATTCCCTCTTGTTCTATCACTAATTACCTGTGAGAAGAGACCAGAACCAGAAGGACCTTGGAGTCCTGGTGGACAAGTTCACCATGAACCAAGAAGTTCACAATGAACCAAGAAGTTCACAATGAACCAAGAAGTCCAGTGATGTTCCAGGGTCAAGTGTCCAGGGTGCTTTAAAGAGATTGTGGCTTGTAGGCCAAGGGAGGTTCTCCTCCCCCTCTGCCCTGCTGAGGCCACACCTGGAGCACTGCATCCACTTCTGGGCTCCTGAGTTCAAGAGAGGGAACTACCAGAGAAAGTCCAATGGAGACCCACTAAGATGCCATGGGAACTGGATGAGAAGAGGCTGAGACACCTGAGGCTGTTTTGCCTGGAGGTGAGCAGATTGAGACAGGATCTTCTTAATGCTGATCGATAGCTTAAGAGTGGGGGTCAAGAGGATGGGGCTGGGCTCTTTTCAGTGGTGCCGACTGATAGGACAAGGGACAGTGGGCATGAACTGCAACCGAGGATGTTTCACTTAAACATAAAGAAAAACATATTTATGGTGTGTGCTGGAGCCCTGTGCCAGGCTGCCTGGAGGCTGGGGAGTCTTCTTCTCTGGGCTGGTGCTTTCCTGTGCAATTTGCTCTAGGTGATGGACTAGAGAAATACCACTTCCACTGGGAGCCTCTCAATGCACTGGGAGCAGAGGTTTGTTACAGAGAAGTGAGTTCCCTCCTGAAAATGGGACTTTCAGGCTTTAAAAATGTTACCCCAAACCCACTGTAATCTACCAGATTAAAACTTAGAATGTACTGAGCTCACTTTGTCTTTGGGTTGTGCCTTGAGAAGCAGACGTCTCAGTCAGTTTAACTGTATGGTCACAGCCGTGGATCAAAAGGCAAACATCTAGAATCAGAAGGAGATTTAAAAGGATATGTTAAAAACATGAAGTTAAAGGTGGGTGCCACATAGAATGACCATGTAGTACAAAATCACGATGAATAATAGTCTCAAGAGTGCAGGCACCATACTGCATAAATGCCAAACTCTAGGCCATTGGAGGAAGAATCCATCCCTAGCACAAGTTTATTTCACTGACTGTACAATGTTTGCAACAACAAATTGTAGGATAAGCAGATGCAGTGAGGATAGGGCTGACACCCAGGTGGACCCTGAAAAGCTGAAGGAACAGGTTGACAGGGCTAATGCATTAACAAATGCAAAGCCTTAGCCCTGGGAAGACATTCCAGGTAACATTGCAGTCAGACAGCTTTGCTTTTGGAAGAGACTGAGGATTCTGGTGGAAAGTGAGTCGAATCTAACCCAGAAGATGTGGTGAGGAAGGCCAACCATATACTGGGCTTTATTAGTGGCCAGAAGGATGAGGGCTGAGAGAAGTGATTTCACTGTAGCTGGCACTGGCAAGGCTACATCTGGTATATTAAGTCTAGTTTAGGGCATCCCAGCACAAGAGAGAGGTCACCAAGTTGGAATAAGTCAGTTGGAGAGCCACTAGGATGCATGAGGAGTATGTTGAAGATGTCCAAGGAGAGGCTGAAGTGTTCTTAGCAACTCATTAAGGATCAAGGTACTGTTAAGCTCTTTGTAGTTTTTTTGGCTGAAATAAAAATGCCTCTGTTTGCCTTGGAAAGATGCCTTCTGAGCAAGGTCGTGGGTATCATCAGGGAAGCTGTGCTGTCATCCTTCTGTGGAGAGTTCACAGAGCTTGAACACTGCGAGCATGTTATAAATGGATCCCTTCTTAAAGCATAGAAGATGCCAGCAGGGTGCAACTCTAACAGCTCTATGCAAGAGCTGTAGGGGATCTTCTAGAATGAACAGAGCTTATATTACAGTTCCACTCAACTTCCTTAATGCCTTATTTTACCTTTTTCCATGTTTCTTTTCAGAATTTCTTTGCTAATTCTGTTATACCACTCAGCTACAGGTCATCTCACATCCTTCATCTCTCTTCTAATACTGATACCAAAAAGATATTCACTAACTGCTTATTTTGCACCCTCTGCTCCTCCATGTTCTGATTTTAAAACTAATTCGACAAGGGCAGGTGTAAAGGCTTGCATCTGGGAAAGAACAACCCCATGGACCAGCAGAGGTTCAGTCTTACTTGTTGAAGTGCAGCACAGAGGAGAAGGCCCTGGGGGTCCTGGCAGACAGAAGAATTACTATGAGCCAGCAAAGTGCCTTATGTCCACAGAAGGGTCATGAGGATGATCAAAGGGCTGGAGCACCTCTCCTATGGAGACAGACTAAGAGAGTTGAGGCTGCTCAGTCTGGAGAAGAGAAGGCTCTGAGGAGACCTTATTGTGACCTTCCGGTATCTGAAGAGGACTGCAAGAAAGCTGTTGAGGGACTTCTTAGGGTATTAGGTAGTGATAGGACTAGGGGGAATGGATCCAAGCTAGAGGATGGGAGATTTAGTTCAGACATTAGATTAGACTAGAATCCTCTAAACTAGACTAGATTAGATTAGAATCCTCGAGTTCCAACCCCCCTGCCATGGGCAGGGACACCTCACACTAGATCGGGTTGCTCAGAGCCACATCCAGCCTGGCCTTAAAGACCTCTAGGTATGGGGCTTCTTACCACCTCCCTGGGCAACCTGTTCCAGTGTCTCCCCACCCTCATGCTGAAGTACTTCTTCCTAATGTGTAATCTAAATCTCCCCTCTTCTGCCTTGGATCCATTCCCCTCAGTCCTGTCACTATCTGACACCCTAAACAGTCCTTCACCAGCTTTTCTGTAGGTCCCCTTCAGATACTGGAAGGTCACAATAAGGTCTCCTCAGCGCCTTCTCCTCTCCAGACTGAGCAGCCTCAACTCTCTCAGTCTGTCTCCATAGGAGAGGTGCTCCAGCCCTCTGATCATCCTTGTGGCCCTTCTCTGGCAGGACCCCTTCAGATATTGGAAGGGATCTCTAATGAGAAAGCCATCCACATAACAAGCCAACCACATTAAATATGTTCCACATCATTCCACTATTCTAATAAATAGCACCAAACAGATCCCTGTGCAAACTGGAGGCTGTCACTTCTGTTTTTCAGCTCAGTGTTTTGCCCTTGGACTGCCTGTCCTTGGAGTGTGGGAACAGCTGAGGAAGTAATGAGAGAGTCAGCGTGGGTTGGTGTGCAGAACACCAGCTTCCAAAACTCACAGGCTCACTGTGGAGTCACTGCTCTGGCTTAGGACACTCATTTCAACCTCTATGATATGGAGAAGCAGATATGGCCACCTCAGGTCTGTTTAGAGGCGGGCTTTTGTGTTGGTGAATGGAGAACCAGAAAGCCAGCTACACTAAAGTGCATCCCTTGCTGACGGCTGCACTACAGCAGGATTTTTCTAAGAGAGATCCAAATGTCTAAATCTCCTTCAGCCTGCACTGTCAAGCTTCACAGTGCAGTCACCAGTGGCTCTGATGTTCCCCTTCCAACTCAACACCAACTGCATCTGCAGGCTATATGGGCTACCCGCTTCTCCCAGCCCTTGGGACAGAGGTTGAAACACAACTGCCCTTTCTTGAGCTCTTTCTGCCTCTGGGTTTCTATACTAAGCTTTAATCAGGCATAAGCCTAGCAAAGATCTGGGGCAAAAACCAGTACAAAGGATGCAGGTTCCTCTCTGCTACAGCATGGCCCATTGAGAACAGCTGTGAGGCAAGAAGAGATTTGTGGTCATATCATAGACAGGAAGATTTGCCCATAATCCTGTCTGTGTGCAAGCACAAAACAGTTGCTGTGTCCCCACAATCTGTCTTCTGGGGTAACTCCTCAGGAGAAAAAGATGGATATGTCCTACTGTATCTGTGCTTGACATCCTCTCTTGAGACAGTGAATTGAGCATGAATAAACAGTTAACAAATATTTTTTTTTTCCCCTCAAGCAAGCTACCATCTATTTAGTTCTAAATGCTCCACAGTTTCCTCTGGGAGTGGGTCCTGTTTCCCTCTTCCATCCCCCCACCCCCCCCAAAAAAAAAGCTGTTCTGTCATTTGTGCCTATCTGCAGGAAGTTAGCATGTGAAAACACTATCAGAGGCCTTGTGCCAAAACAGGAAAATATGGATTTTAGATTACTTCCCAAGTTTTTAAGCTTGCACACCCTCTAACCCAGGTAGTCACAGGCACCAAGATGCACCTGCCCAAGTGGCTAGCTAGGATCTCTTTGTGTGTGATGGGAAGGATGAGGGAGGTCTCCTGTTAAGTCTTCATTGCTTATCTTGGGTTCCTTTTGACAGGTGATGACCAAATGGGTTTGAATAGGTCTTTCATGTGCTTCAAGAGTCAGCAGCTGTAATGAGGTGATACTTTGGTGCCAGTCTCCAAGAGTTTTAAGCAAAATTGAAGTCTGTTGTCGTGATTATTTGTTTCGAGTATCTGTAGGATACTGTTGGATAACAGTAAGAAACAATAAATGCAAGCCTTCCAGGAAGGCTGGGGAGGCTGGACAAGGTCTTGTAATGACAGGATGAGAGGCACTGGGTTTAAACTGGAAGAGAGGAGATTTAAACCGGATGTTGGGAAGAAGCTCTCTACAGTGAGGGTGGTGAGACACTGGAACAGGGTGCCCGGGGAGGTTGTGGATGCTCCTTGCCTGGAGGTGTTCAAGGCCAGGTTGGATGAGGCCTTGAGCGACCTGTTCTTGTGGGAGATGTCCCTGCCTATGGTGAGGCGTTGGAACTAGATGATCTTTGGAGTCCCTTCCAACCTAAACCATTCTATGATTCTATGATTCTATTAATCCTTTCTCCCATGTTTCTCCTATCACAGTTCAGGTGTTCTACTGATATTCATCTCCACTGTAGGCCTATCCAAGATAGTTTTGATGCTTCACTGCCTCACAACACACTCCTCACTCTTCACCAGTTTTGTGGCTTTCAGCTGAGTCCTTAGATATGCAGCCCACCCCTGCAGCCCTTAGCCTATTTTATCTGCTGCTTTCATGCTGTGATTTGTATTTCATTCATAAGAGTTCTAGGTTTTGTGTTAAAAAATAATTTACAGACTGTTAGCTTAAAGATGGAGTTCTGTGGTCATGTTTGGGCTAACAGTTTTATGCAAGATGTCCAGATCTTATCCTGCCACAACAGTCAGATTTGTCACCTGTAAATTCATAGTCATAGAATGGGTTAGATTGGAAGGGACCCTACAGAGCATCTAGTTCCAAATCCTCCACCATGGGCAGGGACACCTACCACTAGCTCAGGTTGCTCAAGGCCTCATCCAGCCTGGCCTTGAACACCTCCAGACAGAGGACATACATAGCCTCCCTGGGCAACCTTGTGCCAGTGTCTCATCATCCCCACTGTAAAGAACTTCTTCCTAATCTCCAGTCTCAATTTGTGCTCCTTAAGCTTCACAGAATCATGGAATGGTCTGAAAGGGACCTCCAAAGGTCATCTAGTCAAACCCCTTCTGCAGTCAGCAGGGACATCCTCCACTAAATTAGATTGCTCAGAGTTCTGTTGAGGCTGACCTTGGATATCTCCAGGGATGGGGCTCCAACCATTTCCCTGAGTAACTTGTTCCAGTGTTCCACCACCCTCATGAGAAAGAGCTTCTTCCTAACATCCAATCTAAATCTGTTCTTATCTAGTTTGAAGCTGTTGCCCCTGACCCTATAATTTTGAAAACAGTCTCTCTCCATTATTCTTGTAGGCCCCCATCAGGTATCTCTCTTCTCTGCTGTTCCACCACTAACCTGGGCCTTCAACACAGTCAAAGTGAACAATTTTAGCCTGTCCCTCTGTGCTTGAATGAGAGATTGCCCTTTCCAGGCCTTGAAATAGGAAGAGACTTAGAAGAGCTTTGAAAATGGAACTTAGGACCCTAAGTCATCATGCATTTTAGAAAGACATCCATATCACATTACTGCTCAACTGCATGCCTTTCCCTAGCCTATCTGTAAGTGGATCTGTACTGCTGTGTCCCAAAGAGTGATTATTTTAACATTGTACTAAAATACCAACAATTTTTGTTCCTTTAGTTAGGCAGAAAGCGCTGTGACCCTGGGCCTTAAGCTTTTGAGGAAGCAGAGGTTGGTTGCTGAAGTAAATTTTTACCACTGGGGAGATCACATTGAAAATTCTGTTGGTGTGTCTCCTGATGCCTTCCAAATCCCACTAAGCACGTGAGGGTAGGCCAACATGGTCTCTGAAAAATAAAAGGTCGCAGCATGGAATCGTTGTTTCATGGCCCAGGAGGATAAGCTGAACCAGAAAGAAACACCTTTTAGAGAAGAAGGCCAATGGCATCCTGGCCTGGATCAGTAACAGTGTGGCCAGCAGCACCAGGGAAGTCCTTCTGCCCCTGTATTCAGCACTGGTTAGGCTGCGCTGGTTATGCACAGTACTGCGTCCAGTTCTGGGACACTCAATTTGAGAAAGATGTTGAGGTGCTGGACATGTCCAGAGCAAGGGCAGCAAGGCTGGTGAGGAGCCTGGAGCACAGCCCTGTGAGGAGAGGCTGAGGGAACTGGGGTTGTGCAGCCTGCAGAAGAGGAGGCTCAGAGCAGACCTCATTGCTCTCTATAGCTACCTGAAGGGAGGTTGTAGCCAGCTGGGGTTGGGCTTTTCTGCCAGGCACCCAGGGACAGAACAAGAGGACACAGTCTCAAGCTGTGCCAGGGCAGGTTTAGGCTGGGTGTTAGGAAGAAATTCTTCACAGAAAGAGTGATTGGTACTGAAATGGCCTGCTGTGAGAGGCCGATTGCCCCTCCCATAATGTAATCAACAAAGATAAAGATTGCCTTTGTTAAAGATGGGCCCGGATTGCTGGCAGAGGGATGCAAACAGCACCTTTGTGGACTTACAGGGACTCTGCCCAGACATCTGCCCAAGAGCTCAGGAATGCTAAATAGAGTGTCTTGATGAAGTTCTGAAATTTCAGCCTGGCTCTCCCAGGACGGGATACTTCACACCAGCTACCCCGAAGAAAAGGTTTCTGTGTATTTGGGGTATGGACAGGTAAGGGCGCAGGGAGGGGGCGAAGGCCCTGCCCGGTGCCGCCACCGTACCCCTGCAGACATGATAATACACAAGAAGATTCCCTGGGGAGCTGCACCTGGACAACCGGCCTAAAAACTGTATAAAAAGACATAAGCCATGCCTGCAAAAAGTGTGTGCATCTACCACCGGAGCGCCACCATGCGCACCTACCACCAGTGCATCTACCACCGGAGAACCCCCTCACAAGGAAGACCCGAGGAACCACTCTGCAGAAGGACATCCCTGGGCCGGGCACCCCTCTCTCCCTCTCCTCCGCCACCTGCAGCAGGTGGTAATGTAATCCCTGCTCTTTTCCTTCCCTGCTCTTAACCTTTTTCACCGTTGTTCCCTCTTCCTCTCTCCCCTCCGCTTCCCTCTCTCCCTCGGTTTTGTTCAACGTTATCCCTTAATAAATAGTTCTTGGTGATATTTGGTCTCGTTTGCACCTTAATTTCACAACACGGATATCTAAAAGAACCAGTCTTGCTCCTCTGGACAGAGATACTATTGATCTCTGTTCTCTGGACTTTGACAGCTGCCCAGGGAAGTGGTGGAGTCACCATCCCTAGAGGTGCTTAAAAGGAAGCTGGATGAAGCACTTAGTGCCATGGTTTAGTTAATTAGAAGGTGTTAGGTGATAGGTTGGACTCAATGATCTCAAAGGTATTTTCCAACCTGGTTAATTCTGTGATTCTGTGAAGAAGTTTGCCTAATTGCATCCAGATTTTACACATCAGCTCATATTCAGACCACTTTGTTCATACAGAAGAACTCAGCAACCTGGTGGACACAATGGAGAATACAAAATGGTTCAGGACTCATTTTGGCTACGATGGAGAATTGGTGGGCAATGCAAGAATATAGCATACACTTCATCTCCCAGATGCACACCATTTGGTCTGAGGTCAGAAGCCAAGATTTTTGCCTTTATGAGGACCATATGTCACAGGATCACAGGATATTA
>VWYK01092089.1:1236-24233 GCA_013399775.1 Semnornis frantzii | reverse complement strand
TTCCAGATAAATTTTGTTTTCCATTATGCTATCAGGAAAAAAAATAAAAGCAAGACCTTAGTCAAAAGGATGGCTACTACTAGAAACACTCCCAGTTATGTCAAAATCTGTTTCTTACAAGGTCACTCAATTCCCAGTGTATGGCTGTGCCTCACTTCCCTTTTTCCTTAGTTCCCTAATTTTTACTATTAGTCCAGAGCTTAAGGATTTTATATTGCCATCCACATAAAATTTAATGTAGTTACTGGCTAGTTAACGTCAGCGGAATTCCTTACTGGGTATGGAATGCTTAATGCCATGTGCCAACTGTGCTTCTAACATACAGCAGTCCTCTTTCTACGCTAACAGTTCTGTGAGAGTTATAAGACACGGATTTTAATTGTATCCTTTTAAAGCACTTATAATTTATTACATTTTACTGCATCAATGATGATGTCGATTATCTGCAGCGCAACAGTTCTGGGGCTGTTCATTGTCAGGTCACTAATCTCTACCCTGCACTCAGCCTATCAGCCCCAGGAGAGTGACTCATGCTCTGCAAACCTCCTGTTGCTTAGTAGCTGTTTGTAATGTAGAAGAGAGTTGGGAAAGTAGTGGTGAGGTAAGAGGAAAAGGGCTGGAGGCAGTGTTCCTGGCTGACTAAAAGGAACTTGTGAAAGAGGGTATTATTTGGCCTTTTAATTGGTGAGAAATTATTCTGTTTCTTTGCATATACAAGGAGCATGAATTTGCATGTTCTGCCTCCCTCTATTCTCTGCAGTATCTAGGAAAGTTAGCCAGCCTGCGGGTCTTTAATGTATGCATTTATTTGTTTACAAGCATGGTACTACTTTCTATTTGAATAGTGTCTCTTTGTTACCTAGGGAACTGCTCACAGCCCTGAGCATTTCTTCCTCTGTTTGGTGCGTCATCGTGCTCCCTATGCCAGACACGAGGTTCCCAACGGTGTTTGAAGAACTCTGTATCTGAACCCTGTTTTGCCAGGCCTGCATTACTGCACTGACACCAGCATGACTCAAGTCAAAAAGAACACAGGAGCCAAGGGAAGTTTAGGCCAGATAATAGGAAATACTTCTTCACTGAAAGGGTTATCAAACATTGGAATGGTCTCCCCAGGGCAGTGGAGTCACCATCCCTGGGGGTATCCAAGCAGCATGTGGACCTGGCACTTAGGGATATGTTTTAGTCTGAACCTTCAGTCCTGGGTCAGGGGTTGGACTGGATGATCTTTGAGGTCTCTTCCAACCAAATGTATTCTGTGATTCTGTCAATGAATGGAATTGCACCGTAAATAGTCTGAATTTGTGCTGGACAGGTGGATTTAATTCCCAGTATTTAGTTGGGATAGTTGCAGAAAGTCGTTTAGCATTTTTATGGAAACAACTGTGTGAATTACACGTGCTTTAGTTCAGAAGCAAATGTAAGTACCTCAGGTAGAGCAGCAAGAAGCAATACTTGGCCCTTCAAGGGATGTCACACAGATCGAAAGATTGTGAGAGCTTGAGGAGTAGGTCTGAGGGCAGGAAAGGTTAGCCATGAGAATGCTTGATGATGTGACTTTCTCTCTGTTAATATAAACATGTCTTTCTGGTTGACCATCAGTCGTTTGCTTTGTCCCAAATATGATTCTCACCAATTCTGTCTTTGCAATTCGATAAGGACAGTTCAGATTTTGCTTAAGTCTTGGACTTTCAAAGCACAACATGTTTTAATCTCAAACATTCTTCCTCTCAAGCCTAATAAATTCTTTGTTTCCAAAGTTGGAGATGGAGAACAAGTGGTTACTCTTGAAGTAGTGTAAAAATACTTAACTTCCAAGTTTCATATGAATGCTAAGCAAAATAGCAACAATTACTCAGCTTTACTCATTTATCTACAGAACCCCAAGGGCTGCTTATAATGATATAACTCACAATAGATTTTCGGCCGAGCATCTAAGTGTTTTAACAAATAGCAAAAGGAAGTCTCTTGAGTGTACAAAACTAAAAGATAGAACCAAGATAAACTGGTGTTTACTGAATCCTTAGACGTACATGGATTTGTTTGGGGAAAAAAAAGAGAGTCAGTTTCTGGACTGCATCAGTTTTTGAATGTAGAGATGTGCATGACATTGATTCAAATACCTCAGCTAAATTAGAAAACCAGATGCAGTAGCTCAGCCTCAGCAGTGATCCACAGAGTATGTCTGTAAGCTTCTGAAATCGCTAGGGTATCTGGGAACATGATTTCAATGTAGATCACTCTGCAAAGCAAAGATGGCCATTAAAAAGATATCAGAGTTTTGAGAGAAAGACAGATGGCAAAATACAGAAGGAAGTGCAGTCTAATGGGAAACTACAGGGCTGTCAGTGATCCCATGAGGGTGAGGAGTCTGAAGAGTTTGAGAGAGTTGGCTGTGATAATATAGAAATCTTATTTTACACATTTAAAAGGCTCAACACACATTCCAATATGGTTTGAATAATCTTCCATTAGGCAGTATTTAATGAATTCCCATTACTTTGCCAAATTATTTATTTGGTATTGTAGTCTTAAAGATTTTATTTAAAAGGTATTTAAAATTCTGGCTTCATTGTATTCAAAATGATCTGGGGTTTGGGGCATTTTCATTCAATCAGACTGTGAAAAGAGTTTTGATTTTATTGCTTTAATATATTTGGCTAAATGGAATCTAGTTTCAGTGATTGATGTATGTTGAAATGGGGAGAAAATGTATGAGTCATGACATTGTGGGAAGGTGGAGCATCTGTGATAAGGACAGTCACTTCCAGATGGTGGGTGCTTCATGGGAGGTCTTCAAGAGCTGAACGTGACATTTTGTGAGAAGGTTGAAAGTTTAGCTTTCTGTACAGGTACTGTTGCTGTTCTCTCAACACTTCCATATACTGTATGACTGTATGGATGGGATAAAATTTTCACTGTAGTTCTCTTGGCCAAGTAGTTAGAGAAGATTTAAGCTTAATGAGGCCCCTGATAATTGAGCCTTAGTATAACTAGGAATAGTAATGACCCTATGAAGTTCAGCTGTGATGAAACTGCCACTGCTTAGATTTATATGGCAAGGCTACAAGAAATTTCATTGCTGATGGAAATGTGATTTTCTTTCAACTGTCTTATCATTGCTGGGATTTTTTTTTTTAATTTAAAAAGCAAAAAAACCCCAAAAATTGTTAATAGTTGATCTCCTTTTAAAGTGCAGCAAGACTACAGGGAAGTAATTTAGAGGTAAATTGTGCTGGTTTGAGCTAATTGGAATATTTTTTTTTTTAGAGAAAAATTGTACTAAAGGCTGTGAAGGAAAACAGTGGTGATGTCTACTTCACTCATAGGCTTGCTGTGAGGTTTAGGTATAAGAAAACCAAAACAAAGAAGATAAGAGAGTCTCTCGAGCTGGCAGTCTGGGTCACGAGGCGCTTGCTGCTTGGGTCTTGGGCTAGCAGCTCTGGCTTCTCCTCTCTGTTGAATAACTCCACTAACCACTTTTCTTCTAATCCTTCCCAGCCGATCCTCCTTGCGTGTAAGCCAAACCTTGGGGTAAGGTGTGGGGGTGGGGAGAAGGTGGAAGGGTGGTTGGGAGCCCCTCCTGGGGTCTCTGATTTCTGGGAGGGGTGTTGTGTTTCTGTATTACCTTAAACTTGTATATTTCTGTAAGTATTCCTGTATGTACTGTATATATTTGCTTGTATATTGTGCTGAGCTGTAAATATAGCTTCATCTCTTAACTTCCAGCCGGCTGAGAGTCTAGTCTGGGTCATTTTAAAGTGTGGGGGGGCGGGGAACTCCCAAACCGTCACATAAATGGAAGCCAATAGCCTTCTAGGTTTTAGTTTGGGTCTCTCAAAAGACAAGAATCAGCGTTCCAAGAAACATTACTTCAAGGAAGGGAAAGCATAGCAATCTTGCCATTCCTTTGGCAGCCTTCAAAGTTAACTTTTAACTGACTGAATCCAGCCACAAATTACAGCAGTTTCTTCTGCACCAGTACATGAGTCAGTGAGTAGGGGATGGCTGAGTCAAGCTCTACCCCGATCCTTCCCTCCTACTACCTGCCCAGCTGTTGCCTGTTTCCTCCTTTGGGTATAGCCCATGATTCTGGAAGCCTACACAGAGAGTTATAAATGTGCATGAGAAACATAGCTGGAGACTAACTACGATGTACTACATCAGCAGAAATGTCAAAGTACACCAGCTTCTGTTCAGAAACAGGACTTGGGACTTTACTTAAAGCTGATAATTTCCACTGAACTGCATTCTTAACAATTGTTCTGGAGGTTTAGAATAGAGCTTTGTGAATCTGGACTGGTGGGCAGACAAGGATGTTTGTCGCCATTGGCTTGTTTAAGTGTATTCTGGCTTTAGAATGTTTGAAGCATTTCTCTAGCAACCTATTTAATGCTTATACCTTTATCCTATAGTTTCCAAGACAGATCGTGTTTCTTATTTTCTTCCAATATGGAGAGGAAAACAACAGCAATGATACTGACTGTATTTGTTGCTTTATTTTCTGTCAGACACATCTCACTAAGGCACTGGCCAAAACTTCTGCGAAGTTTTTCTGCTCCCACAGTCTGGTGTGCTTCAGTGATTTTCTGCTTTAACTCACTGTTGTTTCAGTTGAAGTTTTCTCTTTCCCTAATTTCAGATCAGTAAATAACATTAAAAAAAACAAACAAAAACTTTATGCTTTCCAGGAATTGATTTCTCTGTTGAATCTTGAATCTTCCTGGGGTTTTATTTGTTAGGCATGTGTAGCATGTGTGTGCTCTCCCAATAAAAGCACTTTCCTAATTACAAACTAAATTTCCCTTAATGCAGTTGTCCAGAAAGAAAAATGTGACTCTTCCTGTGATGGTCAAGCTTTGTGTTATTTTCCCAGGTGATTAAGGTAATCTTAACATGTAAGGCAAAGCTGTCGTAGCTGGAGAAAGGCTGTGCACAGCTGAGAACTGCTAGGGTAGACTAAGATAAAATCATATGGGGCTGATAGAGCATGAGGCACTTAAAAAAACTAAATTCTACTATTTTTGGTAATGGTGTGTCCATTTACTTACACTTTCAGATCTGTTTGAAATTGGCAGCCCGTGCCGAGCACTAGATTTAATTTATATTCAACAAACTTGACCTAGTAATCATCGTGTGGCAAAATCAGATCATAGAACTAATCTTTCTGCAAGCTTTGTTGCCTTTAGGCCACATCATAACCTGGACACTCAAGGGTAACACATTGAGGAATGACAAAAAAACTAACAGTAAGAAAAAATGCAGTTTATATTCTTTCAGATAATGAAGAGGAATTAACAGAAGAGCCTGAAACTTGCTAATTTTGAAATCTTGAAAGAATTAATAGAAGATACAGAAAATACTAACCAAGAACTAGAGAGAATACTTCATTTGAAAAAATTGTTTTAGTACAATGTTGTGGTATTTTTTTCCATGTAGGCATTGCACTGAAGATATTTTTTAGTTATAATGCTTTATGAAGATGAATGGATTTTCCACATGTTTTTACTAAATTGTAATTTCTACCTGAAAGCAGTCTGATTCAAATTAAGAATTTAAAAAACAAAGAAACAAAACAAAAGTACATTTACCTCTATTTTCCCAAAATGATGTTAATGTCAATATAAATATTTAAGAGAAAGGGTGCTTTATAATACATTGCATTTGTATTTGCTTCACTCTCTCATTAAACCTCAGTTAGTATAAAGATTACAGTTAGTTCAGATCAGAAAATAATGACAGTTTACCCCTGTCTAGGGAAAACAAACTCAATAACAAAACAGATCCAAACAAAAAAACCCAAAGCAAAACAACAACCAGAAAACCCCACAACAACATCTAAACTGGTTAAAGTCACTGACCAGTCTGAGGAAATTACCTCCAAAGGATATTATTTACTTTACAGTTGTTTAGTTATTTCACTTCTCTCTCTATATATATATAGATTTGCAGCTGTGAAAAAAATAGATGTAATTTGATTAGTGATTGCTCAGGTCTGTAGCTAATTTAATGCAAAAGATTTTTAGGGGCTAGATTCCCTGCTGACCTCAGCCGGGCAGTGGAGATTCCCTGCTCTGGAGTGCCTGGTGGGATGCAGTGGGGCAAATCCACATCACCTGCCCCACCAGTTAACCAGCTCCTTTGGATGAGTGGTAACATCATGTTCCTCCTTCCCTCTTGCAGTTGTTCCCAGAGAGACCTGATTTTACTGCTCTGCCCCTCTGGGAAGAGATGGAGAGCCCCCATCTCTGCCACTGTTTTTGGAGAAGAAAGTGCCGTTGTGGGAAAAATAAAAATGTATACCAGTGTGTCAGAGCTCAGATTTGGTTAGTCTGAGTCAATGCCATTCCTAAGTGCAGTTTAAGTAGCAGACTGAGCTCCTCTAAGTGGATCAGGTAGGTTACAGGTTATAACGGTGACTTTCCAGTTGGTTGCCTGCTTCACTAGTTCCGCACACTTTTGATAAACCTTTGTTTTGTCCAGTTAAATGTGAAGATAAGACTGGTCAGTTAGCATCTAAAAGATGCAGTAGAATTAGTTCAAACATGCAGATGCTTTATTAGGTAGGTGATCGCTTACCATTAGCACATTAGGCAGTTGGCTTCTATTGTATAGTTCTGGGGTTTCAACTTGTGAACATGAAATGCGTTCACTAATACCCTGAGTCACCTAAATGTTAATCATCCCTCAAGCAAATCCACAGGCGGCTCTGCAAAGCGTGGTCAGTGCTGAACACATGAATCAATACCCCTGCACTGTGTTGACTTTATCTTACGCCACAGCCTTTGCAAAAGATGACAGCAAGGGGAAAGAAGAATAGCAACAACAACAACAAAATCTGTAGTGTTGATGTTTCAGAAAAGGAATTCTGCCTCGTGTTACTTTTCTGACTAAGAGAAACCTGGCCTGAGTCACCGCAATGGGTTGTTGTGAAGACTAGAGAAATTGTGAAGTTTAGAGAAATTATGGAAATAATGTGACTCTTTCTGGCATGTTCTCATGTTTGTCACAGAAATCATTTGGCTGAACTAATTGGATTGATGCAAAATGCAGGTGCTTTGAGCCTTGTAAGTTATACTCATTTGGCTTAAAGAGAAGATACTGGAGAAGATAAGTCAGTCAATCATTACTAGCATAACAAATGATAATCAAATTAAAGATAATGTCTTAAGGTTCCTGTGTTTTTCCTCTGTATGCATATATAGCACACCAGATGGCCAATGCAGTCATAATAAACTGGGGGGAATATTTAATTAAATGTGTTCCCAAGACATTAAATGTAGAGTATTATTCTTTGGCTATGATTACTGTAAATATTTTGTAATAAGGGAGAGTCCTCATAGAATATCGCTGGCAGTACACGAAAATCACATTTGGGAACAAAAATGTGTTGAAAGCACAATTTTCCTCACAAAATTAAGACATCTTAAATGCTAATTCTTTTTATATATGGGGATTTTTTTCTACCACAAACTCACCATTACTCATTACTACCCAATTGTTACACATATCATGAGAAATCATTTCAAAATTGGTAGTCATAGAATGGAATGAGTCTAAGCTAAAGTCTGCAGTCATTTAATTGGAAATAGTCTCATTTTTACTGAAAGACTCTGATTAACACTGAAAAGCACAGTTAAGAACAACATCTCTGTCAAAGCAGTGATGGTTCCCTTTGCTCTTGTTAGGAGCTCCTTCTGTGAAATCTCAGAGGACAGAAAACATCTTTCTACAGTCTAAAAATCCCTCCACTCCCAGATATGCGAATTTCCTTTAGTCTAGAAGTGATAACTTACTTATGTTTTCACCCTGACCAGTTTTATAATGTTGTGACTTTCTTTACCCACATAAAGCAGGTGGGTTGTTTTTTTTTTTCCTTCTAAAAGTGAGATTAATCGAATGAAAATGAAAACAAAGATAAACTTAGCCTATTATAAGAGGCTGGTTAATAACTAAAGGGAGGAAGATCAGCTAGAAATCTGAAATACATATAATTAGTGGGCAACTGACCTGAAAAGCACATTATTTTACTGAATACATTTATCTCAGGTCATGCTTACTAGCCAAGGCATTTTTTTAAAGAGTCTGCACCTTACAGGCAGTGAACATAGATTAATACGATGGCTTGGGTTGGAAGAGACCTTAAAGATATCTAGTTCCAACTCCCCTGCCATGGTCAGGGATACCTTCCGCTAGACCAGGTTGCTCAAGACTTTATCCAACCTGACCTTGAACACAGCCTCCCTGGGAAACTTGTTCCAGTGTCTCACCTCCCTTAGTGTAAAGAATTTCTTTCTAATGTCTAATATCAAGCTTAAATCCATTAGGCTGAGAACCTAATTCTGAAGAATGCTTTATTTTATGGAGGCATTAGAAGTAAGTCATTTCTTCTCTGAACTCCACCAGAGAGAATGTGTGCAGCTTTGAAAGTGATAGGACGCAGTCATCTCTGTATTCCCAAACAGCAACATGATTATCCACACACCTACTGCTAGGTTGTTATCATTAAGCTCACCAGTCTGGAAGGCCTGGAACTTTAAGGAAGTTAGATATGAAGTTCTTCAGGAGATGGCATGTAAACAGGCTAACACAGAATTTTAGTCTGCCTTCAGACTACATTTTGTTAGGACTGTGTCAAATCGCGTGTAGCAAACTGATTAAGAGAGCTTTTGTGCTAGTGTTAGCTAAACTGACCTACTGCAGAGCTAAAATCCTGTGGGGTAGAATCTGATTAACAGAAATCTGAGGCCTAGCAAATACCTGTAGAAAGCAGGAGACTCCAAGTATTATCAGAAAAAGCCTCCTTTGCAAATTAGTAGTGGAATTTTTGTTTTAGCAATAGAAATAAACAAAGCAAGTTCAAAAAGTAACAGCATACCCCCAGAGTTTCTTTATTTCCTTGGAGATCTTCCTTGTCTCAAAGCTTTCAGATGCGTGTAAATTCACAGATGAACACTCTCAGCACCAGGGACCATGTAAGAGAGGTTTGTTTCTGTGGTTACTATCAGGTCCAAATCTCCACTGACATCTGTAGTGACTACATACATGCAGTAGTGTGCAAATTTGCATTTGTAACTGATATTTGTAATTGTTTTAGAGTTAAAGCTCAAAAGCACAGAGCTATGGAACTGTTCTGTTTTATTTTACAATTAAATAGAGGGGGGGAATGTTTTATTTTGTCTTGTTTTTTAATCCCTTTGTAACCACAAACTGTCAAACCCACTTAAGTAGTGAAGCCTAAATGGGTAGATGCTTTTTGAAGGGGTCCAAATGGAAGAACAGTGTCTTAAATGCACATAAGTTCAGTTACAACAGGAAATATTTGCTACATAAGTATGGTACCTGGACAATAACATTAAAGAAGTTAGGCATTTGTATGTTTTATCTGAAGAACAGGAGAAGGGCTTGTAGAAAGAGATATCACACTGGGAATCATAAAAAAATGCCTCTTTCATTTCACTTTTTATAGGGATGATTAGTCAAATCTGCTGCTGCCCTGATGCACTTTCACTGCCCCTTCTCCTGAGCTTTGCCAGCTGACACAGGCTAAAGCTGTCTGATACACTTCCCACTTCCTTGTGCTATAACATTTAACTGTACACTTCTCACTGTCTGAGGGGTAGAAAATAATTCATGCTATTAGAAATTGGTTGCAAGCTTCCATTTGGATCCAGTAGCTGAAGAAGGAGGATGGCGGTAAGGAGGCCTGGGCTGCTTTGTCACAGGCTTTCTGTGCTACCAAGCAAGACCAATGTGTGGCCAGTTATCTCCCTGTACCTGTTTCCCAGACGTATGCAAGAATAACATATTTTCCTTGGCTTATTGTGGTGCTGTTAGGATCAAGACTTTGAAGGGATTAGGTCCTGTAGCTGGAGGCTTTAAAAGGCTCTTTGGGTGGATAAAACAAGTTGCCAAAAGCAGGTATCAGGTTCTAATGTAAACTCTACCAGGCCACAGTGGTGGTCTGCTATCCTCCTGGTATTTACATTGGGCATCTCCCTTCCCTAACCTAACACAGAAAAATTTCTGGTATGTATCTCACACATACGAACAAAAATGGGACCATGAGTCCATCAGCTTTGCAAAATACTAAATGTGCAGTCAACCTTAACATTCTTTCAGCCAGGGAAATGGGAAATAGTAACACTGGATATTTTCAATTTTCCCTTAATTAGAGTTGTTAACTGTAGTAAATTGCTTCCAAAATATCCAGGTGGGATGAGTTATGATTTTGACCTACTAGTTTCAGGCTCAGCAAGTAACCAGAAGAACTGAGGATGTCTGAGTAAGCTGAGTTCACATTACTGCATTTCTAGGGCAGTTCCCAAATGTTTCTTTCCAGGTGGCTGCAAGCACACACAGATCCAGCACCTGTTTTCCATCAGTCACATTGCTCGTGTGCTCACTGAAGCAGCATCTGGCATGGAGGGGAGCAAGGATGTAACCAATGTTACATAAAGAACAAGCTAATTGCTGAGGCTCTAAGCATATGGTACAGTTGCCCTGAAGTAAATGTACTTGTCACTGTCTCAGTGGACCCCAGTGCTCTGACACTGAAGAGAGGTAGGCATTTAAGAATGTTTGCTTAAGTTTTATTTCTTTTTTTTTCAGCAACAATAATAGAGCTTTGTTCCCCCTTCAAAATTAATCTGATCTGTCCTTGAGAGTGAGGATTCTCAGCATCAACAGTAGCTTTTTTCCTTTCTTCTAAAAAAATCAAATAGTGCAGGAGTCTGATGGCTCGGAGCCCAGTGATGGAGCCTCATATTCTTTTGTCACTCTGAAAAATCAGGCCAGGTCATGAGAAATTGTGATTCTTCAGTTATTAAAAAACAAGCCTCTCTAACATAGTGCTAATGTTTTGCATAAGTTTAATTAAATAGTGCTTCTGAGAAATAATAAGCTGGTATGACATAGTACAGAGGCAATAACAGAATTATATAAACACATGCAGGACTTGCAGTCTAGTATTTTTGCACTAAGATGTCCCAGAGAAGGTTGGTGCTTTCCAGTGCTGTAGGCTTTCAATTATTTTCTTTACTAGAAAACCTGGGTTCAAAGACAAGCTCTTAATGAATGCCATCTGGGATTGAAACCACGTTAGCTCTAAGAGGTTCTGCCTTCTGCTGCTGCCCAGTCAGGATGCTTTCTGCAGAGCTCAAACACTAGTAGGGTTGAGCCAGAAGCAAGGTCACCCCTCTGTCCTATACTGAAGTGCCTTTGCAGACAAGGAAGATAGATGATGCAGGTATCTTTGTGCTTGTTTTGTCTATTTTGGATCTTACATGATGCCTAATAATGAGAGAGGGCTCATGTCTTGTTAATCTGCAACAGCTGCTGGTGGCATTAATGGCATGTGCTCAGGGACTGGCTTCCTAGAGCCTGTCTGTGTGCTGTCCCTTGTCGTGAGTGCTGCTTCTCTTCTGGTTGTGGCAGCTCATTGCTCTGGCACACGATGATGTGAGCGAGGCAGCAGAGGAGCAGAGTTTTAGAGACAAAAGGTTTGGAAAGGGTAGCTCTGCACTGCAGGCAGCACCCAGCTCTGATTACTCTTGTATTAGATTTTATGTAATTAATTAAGATGGGTATGTTAATTACGAGCTTGCTGTACCTTAGCATGAAGATTACCATCTCTCTTTAGTAGCTGCAGTAACTTCTGCTGGTCAGGGCAGCTGTAAAACCATCTATTCTTCCCATTCATTCCTCCCCCACACTGGGAGCAGAGAAGCCCTGGTAAATACAGTTGAAACTAAATTGAATGGCAGCAAGGATGCTGTAAGAGTTTACTGGTAAACTGGGAAGTGTTTACTTTATGCTAAAGAACAGCTTGGGAAGTGAAAAAAAAAAACAAACCAAAAAACAAACCAACCACAAAAAACACCATCACCAACAAAAAACCACCACCAACAACAAAAAAAACACAACAGAAAAACAACCAACCAAACAAAAACACATAGGATAAAGCACTGAGCTTTTGAGTTTTGTCCAAGACCACCACTGCACTTTAACCTGTGCTTACTAGGGGAAACACATGTTCAGGAAAAATACTTTTTGTGCACTTCCCTTCTGTTGTCTCTGGGATATACCTAGCTGAAGAGGGCAGCTCTGCTCAGGTGTGTTGCTGTGAACAGAATGTTTCCATAGACAAAACTCCACTTGTGTTGATTGGGGAAAAGCCTGTTTGCTTCCTTCACAGGAAACAAATTTTGCAATTTCGATTTTTAGTTCTGTTGTTGTACCAGGAACTCCCTTTGAAGCTGTTCATGCTCCAGTGAGATCTTGCTTTGCGTTATTTGAGACTGACACACAATATAGTCAGATTTTGTGACAGGAGTGTAAACTCAGAATAAATCCCTACTGGGATCCCACCCTATGGCCCTTCAGTGAAGTAATTCTGTTGCAGATGGAAGCAGCATCTGGTCTTTTATGTTTGTAATAGTAGTTGTGAAGTCCTCAAAGGATGAGCAATATAGGTGTATGGCTCAAGTTCTTATCGTTAAACTAATGCTTGGAAATGATATTCTCACCCGCAGTTAAGAACCACAAGTGCCTTAGGTGTGCAAATGACTGCTCCAGCACTGTGAGTCTGTGAGGCTCAGTGTTATCTGTAGGGATCTCAGCCCACAGGAGACTCTGTCGAACTGGATTTTGCAGCTTAAGGCACTTTTGGGGAACTAACTTCAGTGCCTCAGGCACTTTGACAGTGTATTAACGAGGCCATAATTCCAGTACCTTCAGACCTCAGCATGTAAAAGGGAGTGATTCACAGAGAAACACTCAGACTGTCACTGTAGGAAGACATTGGTAATGTATGAGTGGGATCTGTGATGTTTTTCAGTTCACACACTTAGGGATTTCCACTGCAGCTTCAGGAAAGGTTTTATTTCTTCGCAGGTAAAAGTGACAAAGGTTCCTTGAAAGGAAAGGTGAGGTTTCACAGGTTGAAGTGCAGATGTGAAGAACACCTGGCTGAGGTTAAGGGACCCTGTTCAGACTGGCAGGGTGGCTCGTCTGCACAGATTTGTGCTCTGAGACAGACAGAATCTGTTGCTGGATTTTAAGGGACTATTGTTTCATAGCCAGCTGGGGAGAGTCAGCACTGATGCTTGAGGAAAGAGCTGATGCACTGGAGATCAGGGCTGTGGTCACACCACTGATGCAAATGTTTATACAGGGTCTGTGGCAGATATAAACCTGGCCAGCTGTTCTAGTGGGGCATTTGGTGACCACTGGTGGGCTTGTTAAGTATTAGTGAATGCCTGAGATGACTAACCCCATGCTGTGTGTAATTTCCCCCCTCACTTCCCCCCCATTTATTTCTTCTCTCCTTTTGTTTCTCTTGGTTAGCTTCCAGCCAAACACCAAAGGAGCATGGGAGAGTGTCACTTGGCACACAAGAAGGCAATGTCACAGACCTGGCTCCTGTAACATCAACAGCAAATGCCTTGAGCAGAGTCTGTTTTCTCAGTGGTACCTAAGCTCTGCCCTACTAGTCAGACCTGTGATCAGTTTGGCCATTGCCTAACTTAGGGTGGATAATCTGAATTGCTTGCTGTTTAAAAAGGCAGCAAGAGAGGAGAAGAGTTTGATTTGTCCCAGAAAAGGGATAGTGAACAAGTGAGGATAGGTTCAGTCACTTTTTCTGTTCTCTGGTTTTGATGTAGGTCTGCTCCAGCTCCTACACAAGGTCCCACCAGTGCTGGGTCTGCAGGGCCACCTCCTGCTGCCAACATATCAAGCAACAAACGGCTGCAGCAGACGCAAGCCCGGGTGGATGAGGTAAGTGGCTCCAGGTGATTTGTTGCTTGCCAAAAGGATGGTAATGTGGGTTTTTTTTGTAAGATGCTTCCCTCCCTAGCGACCCAGCATCTCCTGCGCATCCGAAGGCCAGGGATCTTGAAAATTAGGTTTACCAAAGGATAATGTTTATGTGGAGTCAAGCAGTACAAGAGCCATTCTGGGCATAAGCATCCTTGTACCAGTAACACCTGCAGAATAAAAGTGGCCATTGGTGCAATTCAATTCACTAATTCACCCCAGTGAGTAAGGTTAGGAGGAAATGTCAAAGTGGAATCAGCTGTTTTAACTTGTTCTTGTGTTCCTAAAGGTTAGATGCTAATCTCACAGGCTGTTCACAGGGAGAGGCTGTTGGCCTCTCATAGACAAATTCAAGTCATGGCAAATCATACAGCTGAGGCCTGTGTTCATTACCCAGGGCTCTACTAATTAATCATCACAATTTCTCCCAAAGGAAAACACCCACACATGGTGCCATAGTAGCATCATCAACAAATCCCTGTTCCTTTTGCTGGACTAGAAGGACCATGTTCCTATTACAGTGTGGATCCTTAAATTCCTGTAGCATACATATTACCCTGTCACCTTGGCTGCAATGCCAGTGTCCATCTAACTGCTGCAATAATGGGAGTAACTCGGCATATCACTGCTCAGAGAGGTAGTCCCTGAGAATACCTAAAGTACAGCAGTGGCTGTAGCATCTTGCCTGTGCAGATTTATGTGCTGGATATTAAGTATAGAGTTTCACTAAACTCCTACAAAGAATTCAGTAACTAATTCCTTACTGCCCGTGGGAAAGTGGCCAGGGCTTGTGTAAATCTTTAATGCCAATTTAATAAAATACATGCTAGGAAATAGCTATTCATATGCATAAAGGCATCTATAATCAGCAGCTCCAGGTATGCTTTAAAAGTAACAGAGAAGACCTCAGAACATCCGATTTTAATTTATTTCTTAAGATGAATTAAATACTCTTGTCAAAGAGAGCTTGTCCTTTGAGCACTTTTTCTTTGCTGAAGATCTGAAACAGGGTTTTTCTGGCCTCCTCATTGCTGATGCTTGGAGCTGATCACAAGAACATCCTCTGGCTGCAGAAATGACTGCAGAAATTCCTAAGATGAGTTCTCTCACTATCACTGATTTTTGTATCACACCAACTTCATCGATGGCAGTGGAATGTCTCTTTTAGTTAATATTATGTTTCAGCTCTTGTCTTGAGTCCAAATAGCAAAGTAATCTTCTTCTCTTAAACATACTACATCATGGTGCTGTAACTGTCTATGTGAGCTACGGTACAAGTATTTGTCCCTAAAACATGACAAAGAACTGCTAGTTATTTTCTAACATTAGCAGTGGAGGTCAGACACATATGGTTCTTCAGGAAGATCAATGGAGATGGCTCCAACGAGGCTAGTGAACCGCCAGTTTTGGTTTAAGGTACTCTGTATTCTGAGACTTTTTACTCAAGCCCATGGAAGTTCGTCTTCTTGTGAAGTCTCATGGTGTGATTTTGGAATGAACTCCTACCCAGTACAAGGGGACAGTGAGTAGCTCTTGGATTTGAGGCTTATATGGGTGATAGTCAGGATCCACATTTTTTTCACCTCTTATTTGAGCAGGAGGCTGAGGTTGGCATGGATTTTCAGTATATGGCACACGGCCAGCAGATCCTTGTTTAGTGGAGAAATCTCAATATAGGAAAAGCCAAGGGAGAAAAACAGTACTAGGATTTCGGCCCTGTGAAGTCACTAGGGTGAAACTGGTCTACAGCACCTAAGGATCTGACCTGTTAAGCATTGCTTTAACGCCATACTGGTCACATCCTTGTCTTACCTTTTTTTTTTTTTTTTTTTCCTGTCCTGTGGGAAAGTGATCTGTAGGTGGCACCAAACACCACAGCACTGCACTGCACTCCGGCTCTGTACTGCTCTGCTCTGCACAGCGCTTCAGACCCAAACCCAGAACTCCGCAATACAATCGAGACTTCGTGTAAGAGAATATTGTTGGTCTGAGTAAAATCGCTGACATTTTAAACCAGCTATCAATGCCGATACAGTATTTCAGCTTGTTCATGTTCTCAACTCAACTTCATGTCGAGTTCACTCCTCTGATTTCTCTAGGCATCCTAGAGCTTTGCATTTAAGACCCAGATGTTTGGTTTAGTCCAGAAAAAGTTATTTGACAAAAATGCAGTTTTATTAGGGGAAGTATACACTACAATCAGATTAAATTCAATAAATACTTTTGATGGGGGAAAAAAAAAAGTTAGGAAATGTTGCAGTATTTTAACATTTTCAAATATTTTAAAATGCTGAGATGCATCCCAGAGTTCTGAAGGAATTGGCTAATGTAGTTGCAAAGCCACTCTCCATGATATTCGAAAAGTCCTGGCAGTCAGTTGAAGTCCCTGGAGACTGAAATAAGGGAAATGTGACCCATTTTTTAAAAGGATAAAAATGAGGAGCCTGGAAAGCACCACCCTGTCAGCCTCACCTCTGTGTCTGGGAACATCATGGAACACATCCTCCTAGAAGCTATACTGAAACATGTGGAGGACAGGGACATGATTCGAGACAGCCAGCATGGCTTCATCAAGGACAAGTCCTGCCTGACTAACCTAATGGCTTTCTAGGATGGTGTAACTCCATCAGTAGACAAGGGAAGATCAACAGATATCATCTACCTGGACTTTTGTAAGGCCTTTGACACAGTCCGCCACGACTCCTTCCCTCTAAACTTGAGAGATACAGATTTGATGGATGGATAAGGAATTGGGTGGATGCTTGCATACAAAGGGTAGTGGTCAATGGCTCGATGTCCAGATAGAGATGAGTGATAAGTGGTGTCCCTCAAGGATCTGTTTTGGGACCAGTGCCATTCAGTATCATCATCAGTGATATAGACAGTGAGAGTGCAACCTCTGCAAGCTTGCAGACGATACCAAGCTGAGTGGTGTGACTGATAAGACCAAAGGACAGGATGCCATCCAGAGGGACCTGGACAGTCTGGAGAAGCGGGCTGAGGAGAATCTGATGAAGTTCAATAAGACAAAGAGCAAGGTCCTACACCTAGTTTGGGGCAACCCTTGATGTCAATACAGGCTGGTCAATGATGAGATTGAGAGCTCTGCAGAAAAGGACTTGGGGATGAGAACCTGGACATGAGCCAACAATACACACATGCAGTCCAGGTCAATGGCATCCTGGGCTGCATAAAAAGGCGTGTGCCCAGCAGGTTGAGAGAGGTGATTCTGTCACTCTGCTCTGGTGAGACTGCACTTGGAGTACTGTAGCTAGCTGTGAGAAAAGAAGGCTCTGCAGAGACTGTATAGCTACATTTAAAAATCTGAAGGGGACCTACAGAAAGATTGGGGAAGCACTGTTTGTAGCAATAGGAAGAGGGCCAATGGTTTAAAAATGGAGCAGCACTGGCTATAAGGAGGAAGTTCTTTACCAAGAGAGTGGTAAAAAAAATAGGTTACCTATGGATGTGGTTGAGGCTCCAGAGGCATTCAAGATCAGACTTGATGTGGCCCTGGGCAGCCTGATCTAGTTGGAGGTGCCCCTGCTGACTGCAGGGGGTTGGCCGAGATGACCTTTGGGGATCCCTTCCATCTTAATGCAGCCTGTGAACCTGTGAACATTTTCATTATAATACATTGTACTAACTCGAAAGTCAGCTAAATGTCAGTTGAGAAATGAAAACAAAAGGGTTTTTTTTATCTGATGTGAAGTTAAATGCTTCAAAGTTTTGGGTTGGAAAAGTAAATAAGAAAAATTGAGTTGACCAAAAGATTTGATTTTGTAAACAAATGAAAACAGGTGAAACAAGTATTTTGAGTTTTAGAACAGCATTTAATCCTATGCTAGTCCCTTCAAAGATTCTTTTCCTGCTGGTTTCACCTCATTGTATTTAAATATTGTAAGTAACTCTGGGGTTTTACACATACTAGTGAAATAATTTTAAATACAAACAACAAAGACTTCCTTGTTACAGACTGTGAAAAAATGAGAGACCAGCAACCATACTCACTGCTAGAGTAAGTGGACTTACACTTACACAAGTACTTACACAAGTACAGGACTTACACAAGTACAGGATCTTTGGCTAACTCAATGTATAAAATGTATGCATGACAAGGCTTTACCTCTTGTGTCCTGGCTGTGCACAGCTTCCACAGAGGCTGTGCATTGAGGTGGCATGAGCTCCTTACTATAATTCAGGGCTGAATTTTCTCAGGTAAAATTTTCTCATCCTACAATTTCAAGCAGGAGTTCAAGTTATGACTGGGAAACCATCTTGTTCAAGAAAGATCTGCAAAATAAGTAAAGTCCTGGGTCAGGAAATCTATAGGGTTCGCTTTACATTGGGCTTTATCTAGGCACTTCCTCTAATTCAAGCAAGAAAGTAATACAAAATTTGTATGGAAAATAATGGCTTGGTGTTAGTGATGACTGGACAAATGTCAACCAAACTATATTATAGAGGTACTTGTCCTCATAAGGTTTTTGTACCCATAGTGATGTAGCTAATTGTAGGCGAAAAGAAATTAAAAGCTTTAATGATACTAATTAAGGTATTTCTAATTGTCCTTTATTTTTTAACTGTGAAGGGCTTCTGAGCACAGTTATAGCTATGCTCATCTTGTTCTCACTGTGTCTGTTCCCATAGGCATGGGTTTTGAGGCACTGCCCAGATAACTGCCTTCATACCAGCTGAAGGCTGGTTTCAGTATGATATGTGATATTCCAGGATGAGCTTTATGTGTGTGTGTGTAATCTAACATGAGGCTGTGCCTTTGCAGGTGGTAGACATCATGAGAATGAACGTGGACAAGGTGCTAGAAAGAGACCAGAAGCTATCAGAGCTTGACAACCGTGCAGATGCATTGCAAGCAGGTGCCTCACAGTTTGAAACCAGTGCAGCCAAACTGAAGAGAAAATACTGGTGGAAAAATTGCAAGGTAAAGAACATAAATTTTTGTTAAGAGTCACTGCATGACAGACATTACTTTCACTTTCATTTAATGAGACTTTGCTTGCAGGATGGCACCTCTTAGTGGTCTCTTCTTATCGAGAGCAGAAAAAGATGCCTTACCTTTTGGGCACCAGGATAAGAAGTCAGTCAGCTTTGATCTTTACCATAACCTATCTTTAGATAATTTCTGCAGTATATAAAATTTAGATGTAACTTTTGATGCTTCAGTGACTGCCTGGAAAGCACACATCCTGTTAATTCATGTCAGTTCCCTGTGGGAACCACAAAACCTGAACAGATGTAGCAAATTTGAGCAGCAGGAGTAAAGATGCATTTTCCTGGTGGGAGATCATCAGTGTCTTGATCCTTCTTTAGGATGGTAAACTATTAAAAAAACCCCAACTTGGTTCCACAAACCACTGAATAGAGGAAATGACTGTTCTTTTAAAGAGGGGTAGATTAGGGTAGAGCAGGGCACTCTGTCACCTTCAAAGTCTCACCCTTTCACCCTAACAAAGATACTTTCACTTTCCTTTGTTTTTTCAGATCTCCCATCAGGATCTTTTTTTTCTGGACCCAGAAACTTTAGCTCCTTTTACTTGTATAAGACCCATGCTTCTTTCTACTTACACACCACTAACCTGAACACTATGCCAAAAGTTCAGCTTCATTTCCATTTCTCTTCAGTTCCACTTTTAGTGGTGATTGTTCATGTCCAGACACATAAACCTACATGTTCCTAAAGGAGAACCCCAGTTGTATCTCCTAGCAGTCCGTTGCCTGCTTTGCCTCTTCAATTCACAGTGCTATGAAATGCAAAGCAAAGGAAAATATTCTGGGTAAACTACATGCAAAAACACTCGAGCGAAAGTGGATCTAGGTGAGAAATTCAGCCAAGCAGTTCCTCTGAGCCTCTTCTAGCTGTTGCCCCAAGCTGTTGCTTTGACTGACCGTGCAGGAAGCCGGGCTTTTGAGAGCTACAGACACAGATTTTGAGCTCAGTTCATTCATGCTGACTGCAGTCACCACAACGACCTACACCACACCAGACCTTCGAATCTACTCTCATTTTCTTCTCTTCATTGTCCCTTCCTGCTTTGCCCTGACAAAGAGAATTCTCCATGTCCTTCCCCTGCCTCCCAACACCCAAAGGAGGAGGAAAAATAGATAAATCTCCTGCAAGTGCATGCCTGGCTCTGTTCTCCAGGCATATGTAGGGAGAAGTGAAGACCTGCATTTGAGATGTCCATGTTTGTAATTTTTCAGTCTTCCCATTCCCAATAGGGTGATGATGTGAATTAGGCTGCAGCATCTCTGGGGCCTTATTAATATTCAGCAAGTCTCATGTAGGAGCCTCTGCCCTACACAACTCAGTGCTGGTATGATCTGTGCACAGCTCGGCATGATCTATCTGTTCCTGTGGGAACAAACTTCAACTTTCCAAGGAGCTATTTTCAGCTAACATGCTGGAAATTCTGCTGGCTGTCATAAGCTCTATCTCCCAACAGCACAAGTACTCAAAGCCACCACAAATAGCTGCTGGGCACTAGATATCACCATGTGCCTCTTCCCTGGCTATGGAAACGTGGTGAACAAGTAGTACATGACCATGTGTGAATCCAGCCACTTAAATTGCCAATGAAGTTGTTCTCCTTCAGAATTTTACTTTTCTTTACTGTTGGGAGTGCACAAGATTGGTCACTGTATCTTAGCTGATCAGGAAGAACTTGTTAGCTTTGATAAGATGCTATGTTCATTGCTGATGGTCAGCTGTTCCTAAAACTAGCAATATATCTGGGGCCTTAACAAGCTCGTTGAAGTGTGTCTTTGCAGTGGAAAGTGTGAGGAACAAGGCATTAAGTGAATGCCTTTCATGTGAAAACCTGACTATTTTTTTCCTCAAAACTTTCTTTTTCTAGATGATGATCATCCTTGGCGTAGTATGCGCAGTCATTCTCATTATAATTATAAGTAAGTAATTAATTTTCTCTTTTGCTTATGATCTCAGTAGCTCTGTGACTTACAAAGTGCTTATATATTGAAAAAAAAACAAAAACCCAAACAAAAAAACCCAAAACAAACCCCAAAAGGTGGCTCTGAAATATTTAAACTGCTTAATTTGCTGAATTCCCTTTCTAGCATCATGCTGTTATACTGAGAATTACTGCAGACTCTCTGGACAACTCTATAGGTGGAATTTGTTGGTATCTAACATATTTTACACTAACATGTTGCATGACCTTCTCTAGAATTAAAGACTCTCCATCTTCCTCTATATAAAATTTGATGCAGTCTCAGATACCTTCCTTTCACTGCAATCAGTGCCACAGTCATGGTGTTTTCTAGTGGGAACAGTAACGTTTGAACAGGAACGTTGCGGGTAAAGGCTCTAAGGCAAACAGGCATCTGATGGATGTTTTTAAAGAGTGTAGATGCCTGGTTCCCACCAAATCAGCTACAACCTGATGTGGTGATGATGTTGGTGCTTTGGAAAATTCCTTTGCATCCTTAGTACCTAAGTAGTGTTAAAAAACCACCCAGAGTCTTAGTGATTCCTTGTCTCCAAAGATCATCTGACTGCACACATTCGTTGCAGGAAAGATAACATATGAATGAATAATAGCAGTCATGCTGGTTTGGAGCCAGGTATCTTGTAGTGACAGGAACCAAACATTTCATTTATGTAACCTCTGTTAGCAACAGGCATTATGTGACATAACTGTAATATGGCATTAAACCAGCCAGTAACCCAGAAGAGCTTCATCAGGAGCCAGATTATGGATGTGAATTAATTCCCCAGCTCTCAAATTACATGCCTTGTATTCTGCATGTTTCCATTTTGCTCTGTTGCTTCTGCAAAGAAGGTTTACAGAATCACCTGTAAACATGACTAAATGGATTGAGACGCATGTGGTGGTTTATTAGTCTTACGAATGCTGGCACCAGAGTAACCCAGAATAATTCTAGGGTTTCGTAACACTGATAGGGCAAGAGTGGGAAATGGCTAGATATTAATTAACTATATTAACTGAGTACTCAAAGCACCTGATTTCAAGTGAAACTGGTTCTGCAGTCTGGAGCAGCAACCTGGGCAGCCAGATGTGCAGCCACTGAACAGATTGCTCTGCATATATATACAGCAGTGAGCATTATGTGTATCTTAACAAGAAAGGGAAAAGCAGATGAGATAGCATGTACCTTTTCCTTAGATGTTAAGGCTGAAATGATATGTAATAATCATAGAATTTTTTTGATCAAGTCAAATCACCTGTTTTTTCCCAGCCTGCTGGATGCTTGTCCTGGTATATTTAGAAACACACACAGCAGGTGTGATCTGGCTTAGGTTGGTTTTAGGATATTTAATAAAAAACTTGACTGTCACATCATCAAACTCATGTCATGGCTCACCATAGTGAGATCTAGCTTAGTGAGTTAGTGAGATTGAAACGTTTAAATGTGAGATTAAAGTTTAGTGGGATTTAAATGTTTTTGAGCTCTGGATCTTAAATTGTTTTTTTCAGTCTATTTGATGCTTCTGCAATAGTGCCTAGAGGTTGCAACTTCAGGAAGGATCCCATGTATAGAACTTAATGATGTATTTATTTATAGTAGCTTTCAAGTAGATGTTTAAATGTTGTTGACATCAAATGTTGAAGTGCTGTCACAGACAAGGCCTGTAAGGCTCCTCCAGATAGTGATTTCAATGGGAACAAGATCATACCCTTCATGCAGGGCTGGCTATAGATGGAGACAAATTGGGTAGGTCCTCACAGCAACAACCCACCATGGATGGTGCAGTGACCCAAGCCTGGCTCCTACCATCCTAGTAGTGGGGCCCTGGGAAAGCAGGCTGGCTCCCTGCTGAGGAAAGAGTTAGAACATGTGGGAATGTAGGTGTTTCAAGAGATGAGGATGGTGGCTAACATGACTATCAGTCCTTGCCCCTTCTCTACTTTGAGCCACAATCTCCTGGTTTTTTTCACTCCAGTTCCCCCTTTGAACTCCTTTTAACACAGGAAGGTATTCCAAACAAATCTAGGAAGGCATATTAGGCATATTGTGTGCAAAATACGTCATGGTTTTCAGTGAAGATGTGCTAAAGGTGTTTGCCATTCTCTGACAGCATGTGCTTTGTAAGGTAAAGCACAACAGTAACTCTGTAATAACTGCTGGTTTTTGTCTTCTTCCCCCCCCCCCCCCCCCCTCCCCCACTCCCCCCCCCC
>VWYK01092088.1:0-19631 GCA_013399775.1 Semnornis frantzii | reverse complement strand
AAATGTGTGCTACATATCTTAATGGAAACCCCAGGAATCTTCTCTTTCCAGTGGTTCACAGATATTCTTTTTCTCTGAGCTGAAATTAAGAGGGGTAGAAATCTCCAGCATATAGGAAAGAGTAACTCTATTAAGGCACATGTGAATATTTAGATGTACACATATATACATAAGCAACTGCTGGATCTTTTTACGATGCCTTCCTGCTTGAAATGTTGAAAATTTGAGACATGTAGGAATAGTAGCAAGAATAGAACTGAAAGCCAAATTCCATGTATGTGTTAAATCCAAAATGCAGTATATTCTTTCACCATAGGGTATAGAGTAGATATAACACAGTTTAACTACATAGTTAAATATGCCAGTCAATAGCTATGCCTGGATTCTGCTTTTCCCTTCAGAGAGCTGCTAAATATTTTAAACTCCAGGTTTATTTTCCTGTGAATAAATCCGTCCAGGTCTAGTAAACATTTTCTGTTATAACTGTGGAAGGCTACAAAAGCTAGGAGCTATTTGCTTATTGATACTTTGCCCCATTATGAAGCTCACAGCACAAAACAGTCTGTAGTGATGTGTATCACAAAAAAGTATATGATTAATACTCACTGATTCTTAAATCAATTTGATTCAGTTACATTTGCTTTGCATTTAACTGTGTTCCAAAGCTAATTTCAGATTGATTTGCTACCAGTAAATCTGTATTATGCACTCAAAGAACCCAAAAATGAAACTCATAAGGATAGATTCTCTAGTTCTCCAGTTAGGGAATAGGAGCAGTATTGGGGTGCTGAAAATCCCTGACTTTCCAGTGGTTCTGAATGCCTGCACCTTATTTAACAATCAGAGACTACATAGCATGTAGACTATCAAGGGTTATGGAACAAGCCTATACATTCATCCTACAAACATTCTGCCATAGCTTAACTTTACAACCATATGTAAAGGCTCCTTTGATTTTAATGGAGCTAATCACAAGAAGAATGTGGGTAAGTGCTTGCAGGATGAGGGTTCAGTGGGTCATGAACTGTATTTTAGAAATATTTACAATGAATGGCTTGTGGATGACTTACAGAGCAAGAGGATTTACCAAAAGACATTTCTAGATAGCAAACAAATTCAAGAATTCCACAAGCGTAAATGGCAAAATTTGTAAATAATTTCCCAAAATTATCCATGGATTTTTGCCATATGCTTACAACAGGAATCTATGAGGAGCAGTACTCCTGCTGAGGTATAGAGAAGCAAATTTCTGAATTTTGCAAAGCATTCTGAATTCTTTGAAAGAATTCCCAAATGTCTGAATAATTTAATTTCCTCCTCAAAGGTTTTCACTTCTGGAGATTTATGATTTGTATTGAACCCAAGGGATATCAGTCGATGCATGATCATCTTTATGAGCAAGATGACTTGTTCTACATCTCATCACTGAGCCCAAAGAAACACACTTGTCTAAATATCTGATGCAAAAAAGGATCTGGAGCAAAGTAGGCATAAGTTCAGCCAGCATGAAACAGAGGTGACAGATGATGGCACACTGAAGCACTCTGAGGAAATTTTGTTCTCTTTAGCTGATGGCATCTGTCCACACATAGTCCAAGTGGGTTTACAATCAGTAGACAGCAAACTTTCCAGACATTATCTTGTTATTCTGTGTTTGCACAGTGCCCAGAACACTAGGATCCCAGACTATGTAACTGTAAATTATTCTGATATGAACCATTAACTAGACTAAGCGTGGAGACTTCCTAAACTCTTCTCTGCTCTCATTGTCTCCATACTAACAATAAGTAGGGTGTGCTGGCCTTTATCTGTGGCTGCACCAAGGCTGCAGCACTTCATTACCTAGACATAGCATGTATGTCATGCCCTTTAACTCTCATGGTTAGTGGGGAAATAACCTGACATTACCTCTGAGCCTCATCTGGAAACATTGCTTAATACTGATATTTTACTTTCTAAAATAAAACCAATTTCAGCGAGGGTGTGCAACACTGCTTTTGCCTCTTACACTTGGTCAGTTTCATTGGTCCTCTCAGGCAATAGATGTTAGTATCTGGAAAACATGAACACTGAATATGCTCCCTGATTGTCAGAGAGAGCCTTTTTCTCAAAAGTACAGAATGATTAATACATCAAGCTAAATTCAAAATATTTTCTTCAGGGAAATATAGCTGTTGATGAGATAGAGCACAAACAATTTTGACTACATCTTTTTTCTTGACAAGTGAGATAATGTCAAAGCCAATGTTATTTTCTCTATTGTATATTAACTTACTCAAAATGCTTGAAGTCTTGGAATGGCTTAATTTTTCACAAGCTCTAACCTCATAACTCTGCCTGTATTTGGAAAAGTCACTTTTGTGATACAAAACACAGATTTACTAGGGTAGTTTATTATCAGTACAAGGTATTTTCAAAGTTGTTGTGAACTGAAAATCCCACTGAACTGACTGTTCTCATTTTATTTTTAAAATGAAACACTCCAAGTGACTAAACACAAAGATTAAACCATTGTTGTTACCTCTTGAAAATATGGCTGGCAGATGTACAGACATAGAGAAACTAAAATATTTATTTTTTCCTGTTCACAGATTAGACACGGCAGTAGTTTCTGCCAGAAAACTTGTATCCAAATATGAAAACACAAGAAAGCAATATCTCTGAAAAGGGGGGGAAAAAAGCCTGCCTTATACCATGCATCTTAGAAGGAACTGTGTCTCACTACGCAACTTCCACTTGCTGCTGCAATAAGGTTCAGGTATCATTTTTCATGAGGAGTCTAGGGGTGGAATTCGATTCCATAATTCTGCTATCTCTTTAGAAGCTGGCAGCAAGGCCAGATTGGTCTCCTTTCCTCTCCCTCCTGCCTGCTGTATTTTGGCAGGGGCAACTTATCGGGGTAAGAACGTAAGGAGTGGGCCTGGTTTTGGCCTCCACAGGCTTTGTTTGAGCCTATGGGTGACAGAGGCGCTGGGTGGGGGGAGGATTGGAGCACCAGGGATTGTAGATTAGTTTTGGGTTGGGGGAAAATTAAAGGTGGTCTCTATGTATCTTGTATATACTCTGTAATTTTTTTCCTGTATCATTCCGTTCAAATACACTTCTGCATTTCTCTCCAATTCATTTGAAAGAGTCTCATTCTGATGGCTCTTTAAAAACCACGATGCATTATGATTACAGCCTCGGCAGACTAAAAGGTTTTCACTTGTTCCATTCAGAAGGCATTCTGGTAGAAAAGACAACTTATTCTACAACAATCTTTCCCTCTTCTTGTGTTGTTTTTAACACTCCTCACTCAAGAACTAGAACCCAGTTATGAAATACCTGTCCCATGTCTTCGCAGTAACAGAAATTATTTCAATATTTTAAAAATTCATTTCTTGAAGCTTAGTAGCTTTAAGAATTCAACATCAAAGTTTGTTCAGTGAGGGAAAATATTTTAATCTCTTTGAGGTTCCATTGTGATCAAAATTTCACTCTGTTATGATAGTATTTTGTACAAGGCACAGACAATACCTCAATACGTACAGTCATGTACTTGAAAGTATCCATTTTTAAAGGGTCTGAGGTATTTTCACTGCAAATTTCTGACTTTTTTAAAAAGATAATCAATATCCTTATTTTCTCAATACTCATATTTTCTCCAGAGCTACTACTAAAAGAAACAAAGATATTTAACATGCACCATTTTGGACTGTCTTTTGGATTTCTCATTTAGGCTAACCTCTGCACCAAAATATTTCACACAATTTCTTTTCTTTCTTCATATTTTTTGGTATTAGAAAAAAATAATATAAAAGGAGAGTAAATATAATGGTCAGTAGAAAGGAAGTGCTCTCAGTTCTCAATTCCAGAACAATTCATTTTGTACCTGAGAAGGTCTCAGTGCTACATGCTTTTGAGCCACTGCATGCTGACCAGCATGGGCACTCTGACTGAGCCAGTGCTTGCAACACCAACCTGTATGTTGCATGCACTCTTCTCCCCATCTTCCAAGCACGTTGGCATTACATGAATAATATTGTATTATGGTCACACATTGCTTCTTTGGTGACCACATCTTTGCCTGGTCACCATCCCCTGGTGCCACAGGCTGCCAGCAGGATAATTGTAGCGGATGTAACATGCAGAAAGGGCTCTTCGCTAAGCTGTCACTAATCTACATGCAGCCTATGATACTGGAAAGGCATCCAGCCTTATCCAGCCAGGTACTTAAGATATAAATAGAGTAATGATCTACATAATTTATAAATAAATATCTATTGAGAGTGTGTGCTGAAAAATATTTTGCTGCTTATTAAAAACTAATGAATGCAAGTGATGCTTGAAAACACCTTCACGCAAGCTGAAAAAATACAGTTCCAGGAACTGGAATTTCTTTAGCTTGGCTGAAATGCAGCTATTATCACTCATGACTTTAGGAAAATGAAGGAGCGCCTAGAATTCATTGTATCATACTAGCTTAACTAGTCTTCGTGCTATAATGTTTTAAACACATTTGTGTGTAGAAAATTAAATTTCTGTTTAACACATCAGTTATGCCGAAGCCTGAAATAAACCATTCAAGATCGTTTACACAATATGCCAGTTCATCACAGGGCTTCCACACGTGTATAACATGGAGGAAAACAAAAGGTCAAAATACAAACATTTGAAAACTGACTGTGAGAAAACAAAAAAAAACCCTATTATGTGACATTCATTAAACCTTTTTTGGGTTCATGTTTATTATCTCAGAACAACTAATTGCTGAGAAAGAACAAAACCACAAATAACCTCAGAAGAATGCCTTGACTTTAAAAAATGGCCTAGAAATCTAATGAGAAGAATCATTATTATATAACTTCCAGTGCAATCTTACAAATACAGGTGGCTTGGATCATTCTTACAAACATTAGACTAGCCTTCAATTTCAGATGCTTTATGTTAAGTTACCCTTAGGATGTGAGGATATATTCTTAGCTCAGTTTAGATCAATGGGAATTTTGCTACAGACTTCAAGGTGCCCTTACTTTTTACAATTTTCCCTTAACAAGATACCAGTGCCAAAACCTGCATTTTTACTTATTTGGAAATTACTGCTAAAAATACTTGGTTTATATAGTGCATTCAAATTTTCAGGTGGTATGAATCTGCATAGCTGCAGAACTCCACCTGAGGATGTACCAGTGGGTTTGGCCCTATGTAAGATCATTCATAGTAGTAAACTGTTTTGAAATCTTTTAAATTTTCCTTCCTTTACATGTCAGGCAGTCACAGTGGTTTCACTAGCATTTTTGTGAGTATAAGCTCCAAATCAAACAGATATATTATCCTTTTGAAAATCTATTATTCCTTGAAGTTTACACAATTAATCAATGTTTTTTATTCAGTCCTGGCACCTCTCAGTAATCAGTATTTAAATTAAGACAACACATATGCAAACATCTTTGCAACACTACTTAAAATAGAGGAACTTCTAGTAACAGTGGTTGATTTCTGCTAAAAGTTGATTCATATCAGTCAGCTGTGAAAATTTACATGTTAATTGTTAACAACTACCTACATCTGTGCAAGACCCACTTTCAACCTCCTCCTTTGGAAAAAAAAAAAAAACCAAAACCAAACAAAAAAACCTAGATTCACTTTTACTTGATGTAGTGCTAAAAGATAAATTTGCCAGTTAAAGACTTTGGCATTTAATAGACTAGTTGAGAGTGAGAAATGAGAAAGCTTTAACACTGAAAAAAGAAAATTAAACACCTGAACAGAGCTGCATCTCTGAAGTAACCTCTTATGCCTGTTACTTCTATAGGCACCTACTCACTCCATGCTTCTACAGAACAGAAGAGGGAGCTTCTTCTAGATAACTTACAGCTACTTGTCAGCATTTCCCTTATTTTAAAATTATCTAAATAATTTTAAAGTCAAAGACTAAGCAATGAAAGATATGGGAAAGCAAATTCATGTCATATTGATAATTATGATAATTACAAGCTCACAATGCCGCGTATGCTTGCTAGACTAAAGCTAACATAACACAAAATACCAAAAAGTAGTAAAAGAAAATTAAAAGGCCATTGCCTAACAATGAAAATTAATTTATCAGGTAGGAGTTTGCAACACAGAAAGTTCTGGTTAATTATTTTACTCGAAAAGTATCCTGACTTTGGATAAATCTTTATTACTCTAATGTATAAAAGTACTACTGGTTTGGATAAGAAATTGATGTGCTTAAGCTTAAAACCCTTCACCCACCCTTCCTCCCTCTAAGAGACAGCTATCAAGTACTTCAATTTTTTTATCAAAATGTGGGAGTGACCAATGATATCTTTTAGTGCAAAACTTGTTTCCTCAGCTTCCACTCTGATATACTCTCTCCTGAGTGCAAGTTATTTTCACTCAGAAAAAAATACACATTAAATCAAGTCATTATTCAAGTCTGTAACTATGTAAGAGATATTTAATTGGAGTTGTTGAAAATGGCAAATTTTCCATTAATTTCTTTGGAGTAAGGATTGTAAAATATCATAGAACAGTTTGGGTTGGAAGGGGACTTCAAAGGTCTTCTAGTCCAATGCCCTTGCAGCAGGCAGGGACATGCTCAACTACAGCAGGTTGCTCAGAGCTCCATCCAGTCAGACTGAACGGTTCCAAGGAAGGGGCTTCTGCCACCTTTTGGAGAAAACTGTTCTAGTGTTTCATTATGTGATGGTTTGGGAATTAACTGCCCCACCACACAACGAATTCGCCTAGACTAGACCCGGTCAGCTGGAAATTAAGGAATGAAGCTTTATATTCACAGCTTAGCACAATATACAAGCACATATTTACAATATTTTACAAATATTTACATCTATATAGANTGTTTCATTATGTGATGGTTTGGGAATTAACTGCCCCACCACACAACGAATTCGCCTAGACTAGACCCGGTCAGCTGGAAATTAAGGAATGAAGCTTTATATTCACAGCTTAGCACAATATACAAGCACATATTTACAATATTTTACAAATATTTACAGCTATATAGAGAAATATACATGTTACAAGTAATACAGAAACACAATACCCCTCCCAGAAATCAGAGTCCCCAGGAGAGACTCCCAACCACCCTTCCACCATCTTTTCACCCCCTTCTCTTATCCAAGAATCTGCCTTACATGTAAGGTGAGTTGTAAAGGATTGGCAAGGGGGGTTAGAAGCAGAATGATTAATTGGGATACACAGATCCAAGCAGAAGCAGTTAATACAGCAGAAACCCAAGGAGAAACACAGACTCCAACTACCTTATCTATGTTTGTGTCCTTATTTTTATACATCTCAGCAAGCCTACAAGTGAAGTAGACATCACCATTGTTTTCTTTTCACAGCCTATAATCTTTCTCATTGAAATATTCCAAATTAGCCTCAAACCAGTACTCACTATCCTAATCATAAAATGTCTTCCTTATATGTAGCCTAAAATTGTCCTCTTTCAGTTTAAAACCATTATCCTTTGTCCTATCGCGACAGCTCCTACTGAAAAATCCATCCTCATTTTTGTTATAAGCCCTCTACAAGTACTGAAAGGCCACAATAAAGTTTATAATATTTCTCAAATTATCCCTGAAATATCTGCTAACTTCTCTGAAGTTAAAACATCAGTAAATAACTTCAGTGAGCAAGTACTGACTGATGAAATCATGGATAAGCATCATCAATCTGACTGTCAACAGAGATGTATTTGCAACTAAGTTTCATATCTAAGGATCTACGTAGCACATATGGTTCTTGCTGAACTCTGAGCAGAAAACAATGAAACTATGAGTCAGGCATGCTCCATCCATATTTTGGTGAAGGAAGAGAAATGGAGGCCATTTGGTAAGAGCTGTGAAATTCATGCTTCAAGGCACATTTTTAACAAAAACTAACTCTTCATTTAGTATATATATATATATATGTTCAATATTTCAAGTGCTAAGCCATAATGCATATTGAGTACCTCACTCACTCAGCCCCATGCCTTCTATAAGGTAACCAGGTTCTAAAAAAAAAAAAAAATCCAGATTTTCAACCCTATTACTAGTCCCTTAGAATAATATTGCCTTATTGCTTTAATGGTCAGAAACTGGTTTACATCTCCCATGTGAAAGTCAGTGAGGTTAGTTCTTTTTTGGCCAAAATTGTCACAGAGGAAAACAGTTTCTATTCCTCATGGACTCATAGGAACAATACAGGCTGGGGTCGGAGTGGCTGGAGAGCAGCCAAACAGAAAGAGATCTCAGGGTGCTGATTGACACCCACCTCGACATGAGCCAGCAGTGTGCCCAGGTGGCCAAGAAGGCCAATGGCATCCTGGCCTGCATCAGGAATAGTGTGGCCAGCAGGAGCAGGGAGGTCNCCAGGGGAAGTTTAGGCTCGAGGTGAGAAGAAAGTTCTTCATTGAGAGAGTCATTCACTACTGGAATGGGCTGCCCAGGGAGGTGGTGGAGTCGCCATCCCTGGAGGTGTTCAAGGCAGGTTTGGACGTGGCACTTGGTGCCATGGTCTAGTCTTGAGGTCTGTGGTAATGGGTTGGACTTGATGATCTTTGAGGTCTCTTCCAACCTTGGTGATACTGTGATACTGTGATATGGCCTCTGAATCTCATCTTGCTTATGTCCAAGAAGGAAATGCTAGCAATCTTCTCTTGGAAAGTAGCTATTTTCCCTGATGCATTAGTTCTAACTAACCTCCCTGTATTCATTTTCCCAAACACAGATGACCAGAACTGTACCCACAATTCTAGATAAAATCTAGAAAAAATAATAGGCTATGTAAAATGGCAGAGATGCTTCCCTGTCTGTTTTGTTTGTCCTGTTCTGATCTGTCTGTCCCATCATACTTAGCTAGATAGGTTTTTGAGTCACACTCGTCATTTTTATAGGACGGTAATTGTCCATCTCACAGTTAATTAATCCTTTGATTGACTTCTTTCTATATAGAACATAACATATGCATACAAATAGATAATTCTCATCTCGTCTTGTTTCTATTATACTTTGTCATTAAATTAGTTCCATGACAGAGACTATTGAAGTATGCATTTCAACACTTATGGGTGAGTTTGGTTCAGAACTGATGACAAGATGTTTCTCTGGATGGTTAAACAAATATTTTTCAGGATACATAAAATCTGCCCACATTGTTTGCTTGTTTCTGGTTCTTTACAATTGCTGACAGTGATTCATAATTTCTTCATATAACACGTGCATTATTACTGAACCTGCTACACTTCAAGTTATTCAAACATACTAAAAGGCCATTTCAAAAATTAAGCAAGTTTAGTGAATTCTGTGTAGATCAACTGTCCAGAGATCTCTTGTACACTTACAAAATGTGTGAAAAATTAAAAAAACTTGATAAAAACCAAAGTTTGTGTCTACAACGGGAAATAATAAAATACCATTATTCTGAGTACACTGACAAGGATATTCTTGGAGAAAATTAAGTAGATGATATAATTTTTAGACTTATTGTATGCAAATATGACTGCCTTTGAACTACAGAGAAAAAAAAAATGAGTCTTACTTTCTTTGACATCCCAAGATCCATATTTACATACCTTGTTCCAAAGTCAAAGACTTCAGTTAGTGACATAGAAATACAGTGATATCTAAAATATACATTGTTTTGATATAGAGTAAGAAATAACTTTCTGATTTATTCCAGTGAATAAACAAAGCCCTGGAATCCATTAAAGCAAATTTAGCTATTTCACTTATTTCACTGACCTTGAAGCTGGCGTCCTTTGTACAAGTCCTTTGTTTTGGTTGGGTGAGCTCTGGCACCACTATCACACTTAGGTTGTTCATACCTAAAGAATAAACGGAGAGAATAAATCCAGACAAGATTCATTTGATAACAAGTTGGAAAACTGTTATTTGTTCCAAAGTCCTTTCTATACAGAGAAGACTGTAGGGAATTGCTATGAAGTAATAAATAATAAAAAAAGAATCTTGGGAAAAAAACCCAAAACAACATACCAAAAAAACCCCAAAGTTAGGCTCTTCTCCCACTTAACAGATCAAAAAGCTATAAACAATATGACAAGTTCCGACCTCTGACACAGTATTTCTGTTAGGAAACACCAGAGAAGCAATTTCAGTGTCGTGGTAAGGCAGGTACTGTAGGTAGTTACTACTGGAGCTCTAAAGCTCCACATGCTACTGTATCCTCTCCAAAAAAGTTAACATGCTAACTTTTAACTAAGATAAAAATTATGTTAGTTAACATAAGAGGGCCTAACCATGAATACTTAATATTTTGAACATAGACAAAGAACTGATAGGGTTTACAGAAGGAAGGGAACTGAGCTGGAACTACTGGAAACGAGTTTTGAGAAAGACTGAATCTCCATCTGCTGCTTGAATATTCTGTTTCCTCTATGCTTTCTGAGTTTACTTAAACACACTTTGTTCATCCAGCTGTTAAGAAGAAACTGTGTTATTTTTATTTCCAACAAACACTGACTTATGCAACCCCACCACTAAGAGTGTGGTGCAAGACTGCATGGGAGCAATTCTCTTTTTTCTTATGTCCCACTATTGATGCATGGTGGTTTTAAACTCAGCTTGACAGAATCTTTTTCTGAGAAATTTTGCTTTCTCATTTTCTGAAAGCAGCTTTGAAGCTGCAGGACTTAATGTCAGAGAATGTTTCACTTTGCAATTAAACATGCAAAGTTGTATGATTTGTGTCCACATACATGTGTGCACATGTTCACTATTTCCTGAATTGATATTCTTCATATTTCATATAACTGCTCATATTTCTTCAGAAATTCTCTTATTCTAAGTTCCCCAAAATTATATTTACTGAGCAGAATACTAAAATGACTAAAATATGCTAAATCCAGACTCACTGAAGAAAACACTAATTAGAAAAAAAAAAAAAATTAAATGGTGTCTATTTCCTTGAACCAGACCAGACTGCCCTTAAGAAGAAAACCTAAGTATTCTGATCTTCATTGTTAGACAGAATGAAAAAAAAAAAAAAATTAAATGGTGTCTATTTCCTTGAACCAGACCAGACTGCCCTTAAGAAGAAAACCTAAGTATTCTGATCTTCATTGTTAGACAGAATGAAAAAAAAAAAAAATCCAATATTGTTTTTTCCCTTGAGTGCTTAATTTATTTCCACATTGATTGAGGAAATTGCCCATCTGCCCATCAAATTTTGGCTGCTGCAAGAAGGTACCGTGATATTTTCAGAGACATAGGGGAGCTACAGACACTTTTTTTCACCCAAAGAACTTCAGGAATAGGAGTTGCTTTGATAGCTTGAATTGGATTTAGATACCTGATGTTATGTTCAATCAGCCAAGAGAAGAGTGAAAGGGAATTCTCTGAGCTGTACTAATGCAGTATCTGGCAACCAGCCTGGTCCCCAGTTAATCTGATACCTGACTGTGCATCCTCTCCATCCTCATCTGTTATTGTTATTGCTGTGGCTATACTTTCTTTTTTGGCCTCTAATCNCATATAAAAACTAAATCTATTAAAGCTCAGTAGGTGTTAAAATGCTGCAATGTGAGAAGTCTACATTTAACTCTTTAAGGCAACTGAGAAAGAAAATCCATCATTAGAAATTTACCATAGAGTGTCAGCCATGCAAGAACTGAGAGCAAAAAGATGCTTGCTTCATTTTTCGTGGGGAAGAAGTGGGAAAAGGATAGCATGGAGCACTATCAGCTTAAAAATAGCATCACCAAAAGACACTCCAAGTAATTTTTTTTAATTTTAAAGGGAAAGGAATCCCCACCAGTGAATATGTATCTAGAGCTGGCAAAGGCTTATGAAGATAGCTTTATACCTGTAAGCATCCTGTTGGGAAGCTCTAGTATTTACTAAGGTATACTAAGCAGTAGAAGATGGAGGCATTCACAGGGACTCTACAGTGCAGTTAGCCTCATGTAAGAGCTCATTTACATTCTTTTCTTAAGCTTAACATCTCTTTTGTGAGTGGATTGGGGATTATTTTGCTCATGATCCTACTTGCTGAAATGCTTCATGTGAAAGCACACTCACGGCCCTTCTGAGGGGTCACACTGATACCCAAGAGGCATTGGGAGCCAGCCAATGAGATTCATACTGATAGATTTTTTTAGGGGAATAGTTGGTTGTACCCTTTAAATGCACTGCCTCCTTTTATTTAAATGCATACTTCCTCTAAAGCCAACTTTATATCACAATTTTGCCTATTTAATGTGAGTTCTACTGTCTTAAAAGTCCTAGAGTGATTCTTCATTCACATACATTTATTTTAACTCTAGAATGGGACATTTTATTTTTCTGTAATACTTCCACTGATAAATAATTTACCTTTCATTCTGATGATGGAACACCAGATGGTGAATATAGTTAACATTCTGATAATCTCCCTTAATCTTGTGTGTCTAATTTAATTTATTTGGAGTCTGATAATATGATCTATTTCATCCTTATGAACGTGTTCAAAACTAACACTATCCAAAATGCTAAGCTCTTCTGGCAACAGTTTCCTAGATCTGTCTGTCCTTTCACTGTTGTTGCCTAGTGATTCAATCCAGATTTGCAGAACACAGATTCTAGGCTGCCATGTATCCACCTTGCAGTCAGGTGTACTAACGCGATCAGCTCCTGCAACAGTGTTTAACAGTTCCTCTCATAATGTGAATTTTACGATAGAAAGGTGGAATATAATGTACACCATGTTGCATGAGTCCCTGGTTCTTTAAAATATGTAAGACTCCCATGTTCCATTCTATAAAAAACAATTAAAGAGACAACTGCTTATTCCTCATCAAGTTCTGATTTCCCTTTACTTCCCCTCTACTAAAGGAAAAAAAAATCTATAAATATAAGGAAAAAAATAAGCAAGAACTAATTAATGGAATTCCAGGCCACCTAAATATTTCTCAGAAATGTGGTCTAGACATTCCTCTTTTTAACTCCAAGCAGTAATCCCACCTGCTTGTTTACCAGAACTGTAGATTCCTAAACACACCAGTCATTTTTTATTTAGTATGAAACTCCTAAAACCGAGTACTGTACTTAGCCATCTGTGTTAGCAAATGTCCTCTCCAGGGATATTACTAAATAGTACTTACTCAGAGCTCCAATGAGAATTGTCCGTAAGTCCAACAAAGCTGAACAAATTAGAAAAGGTCAAGATTACAGCATTTGATCTTTAAAGTATCAGTCATCAGTCAGAGCACTCATTGAGTGAGCAGAAGAATTCTGTCTAAGCAGAATCGCAGAATGGGGGTGCGGGGGCGGGGCTGGAATTGACCTCCAGGGATCAAGTAGTCCAAACTGTATACATGATTGACTCCATTTGCCAGCCTTCCAAACTTGGAGGCCTGCAGCACAGTGAAAAACTTCCCTGCCACTTCTCCTGCAGCTGACTGACTGTGTTATTGCCAAACGCAAGAGACCAACAGACCAAACAGGAAAAATACAGAAGGCCGAGACTGATTCTAGATCTATAAATGATTCACCAAGCAGCTGGGAATACCCAAAATTCCAGTATGCATGACACTAGAACCCAAAATCATACACACTGCACATACATTTATGAATAGGAAAATGATCTATTCGATTTTCAGGCATCATCACCTCCAGTTTCAAGGATCATCCCAATGAGCAAGAAGTGACAGGAAGTCTGCAGGTGAACAAGGAACACCTAACAAAATTCAGTCTTATAAGGGAAACATATGAATTCTGGGAAAAGGGTTGGGTGATACAGGAGAAATACACAGAGACTGTCCAAGTGCACAGAGTTAGGAAAGTCAAAGACCCCTGAAGTGAAATCTGGTAAAGGACAAGAAGAATGGCTTCTTACATGTCTGACAGCTGCAAAAACAAGATTAGGGTAAATGTGTGCCTGCTGCTGAATGGGATAGGGAATCTTGTAACAAAGAGTGTAGCAAAGGAAGTAATATTCAATGTCACCTTTTCCTCGCTCTTTACTTGTAAGACCTGTCTTCAGGAATCCCAGGCTGTACTGGAGAATCTCCAGTGATCCATGTCAGTGCCAACTAATCTGTGATTCTATAATAAAATAATACTCCTAAAGAAGAGTTAAAAAAAAAAATAAGCAGAAGCCCCATTGCTTGATGATCACACAAAGGTTATATGAATTCAAGTTAGAGAATAGGAACCATGGCTCAATAGAATTATTTAAACTATAATTCAGAGGAGGATTAGAACTAAAAACAAAACAGAGAACAAACCTAGGGGTGGAGAACAGATAAAGAGCAAAAAAAAAGGAGCCTATGGAATCTCTAGAGGACATCTCTAGGTCCTCACACAGTATGTGCACTGATCTTACAGTTTCAGGATCAAATTTGGGCTATACTGTTTTGACAATTTATGAATCTCAACTTGCCAGAAACAGATGATCAGCAGCAACTTTAAGTCATGCATACTTTAGACAGTACTGCAATTGGCATGGGCTAGACTATGGTATAAATGACTATCAATAAAAGCCCTTGATGAATATGTGAAAAAACTCCCTAAGAGCTTGTAGTGATAGGACAAGAGGGAATGGTTTGAAGCTCAAGGGTAATAGATTTAGGAAAGAAATTAGGCAGAAATTTTTTACACTGAGAGTGGTGAGACACTGTAGCTGGTAGCCCAGGAAGGCTGTGAATGCCACCTTCCTGGAGGTGTTCAAGGCCAGTCTGGATGATGCCTTGAGCGACCTGGTCTAGTGGATGGTGTCCCTGCCCATGGCAGGGTAGTTGGAACTAGATGATCTTTAAGATATTTTCCAGCCAGAACCATTCTATGAATCCATTAATACAATATTTGACAGCAAGTTGATTATGTTTTCTTCACAAGTCTTATGCAAATGATAAAAAAATTACTTTTTCCTTGAGCTTGGCAACATTTGTTATTCATGAAGATACCCACACTGCCCACCAGCGTACTATGAGCTTCTGTCACGTTCCTGCAAGGGCCAAACCTCAATAACCAGTCTACATAGCATTCTTTGTAACTTTATACTTGCCTTGCCTACATCTGCACTATGTGGCTTACAACACTTTACCATGTATCCGGCAAAGCTGAAATGACTGAACTCCAAGCTTCTATTAATAATGCACTAAAGTGACATTTCCTTTCTATGGGATTCTAAGAAGTTGTTCCATCAAAGCGAGTTGTATGAAATAGTTGAGGAGGTTGTTGGAAAAATAACTGATTTTTTTCTCAAGTTAGACATGGTTCCTGTCATAGACCATATTACTTGGTTCTTCAGGCTAATGAGTGTGAGATTTGATTGGGCTAATTATATACCTGCTCCAAGCCTTGGCTTCCCATCATAAAACAGAGAACTAGAGAAGGAAATAGCCTGTGACACTACAGCAAAAGAGTCTGCAGCCATTTGGTCTTAACTTTTGATGTCTCTCAGAAGCGTATTACCTCACAGTGGAAGAAACATTTGGTTTCACTTGCAACAGAAATCTATGCACTAGTAACGGCACGATAAGGCATGTTCTTGCCACGGTTTTTGAGCATTAAACATGTGTTCCCTTACCTGGTTGATGTGCCAGGGATAGGACGTCCTGTATCCACCAGAACACACCAGCAGTAGCCTGTGGAAGGGTGGCACTGAACTGGTTTGTAGAGGCCACCCTGAGCACACTCTGGAATGAATACATTGTCTTTCTGGGGCTGTTTAGCCTCCTCCAGGGCTGACTGAAGTTCTTGATCACATGATGATGCTTTTGGAAGGAAAAGAAAAAATGCTGAAGAAGGTATACAGAAAAGGTCTACTATATTTATCAGTTTTTATAGCATTTTTCGATTGCATATAAAGCTCAAATACTGACTCCATCTATCTATCTGTATATTGTTAGGAACTTTAGTTTCCTCTTCATGCAGTTGATTCATAACACAGTATTAATGATTCCTTGACACTATCTCTCCTGCACTAGATACAACAAAATACTTTGTCACCTTAAAAAATATTCACACACTCCACAGTCCCTATACTATGTATTCTCTTCAGAGGGAAAGTAAAAATTCTTATTCTTCAGATTCCTTACATGAAGTATTAATCTAGATATTCATTCATATGTTTATATACTACTCTTTCCTTCCAATTTTGGAAAAAACATCTGACTAGAGAGAAAATTCTTACACCTTCTTTTCAGGTGATTCTAGTATTGTCAATGTCTCATTTGCTCTGGAGACCAAAAAGCCACAAGAAAAATAACACATTTTTATTTTCCATTAAAACTATGTCCCAGATATCATCTGGATGTGAGAAAAGCTTACATGACTACCAATTCCTAGCCTATGAGCTAGGGAGCAAAGAGCAGACAAACCTCAGTGTCTGGGACTGTCAATCAATTCACAACAATTAGCTAAAAAAAAAAATCTGTTGAGGAATTTGATCACTATTTAACTGGTATGTGTGGCACTGTAGAGATAAAAACTTAGACTATTTGCTCAAGCCATCTTTTCTCCATCAGTCTTCTATCATGTGAAATTTAGATGATTAATAAAACAGCTTCTGTATAACTCTCAGGGAACAAAAATGAAGTATTTGAAAAGCAAGTCTTAAGCACTCTGAAAACACAGAAATTGCTGACAGGAAAGTGTCAAGTTACTAGAATATCAATCAATAAAATATTCACTTCAGTGAAACAAAAGTCATTTCACTGATACAAAAAAACATTTTGTGGGCAGTATTTGCTCTTCTTTCAAGTCAGTCAAAGACTAATGACAGATTCTGTGAATCTCTATCAGTATTTACTTGATGTTTCAGAGTTCAACCCACAGCAGAACTGGATTTTCTAGTGCATCTGTAATGAATTTCAGCTTCAGTTTAATCCCATTCGCTCTTATCCACAGGGTTCAGAAAATTCTTTGCAAATTGTTGGCAAAAACTGACAGAAAGTCACTAGTTATGTCCAGAATGCTCCTGTTCCTTGCCAGTTTCTTGCAAGTATGCAAGGCCAGAATCAGTATGACTTCTGTTGCAGGGTAAAAGGTGGCAGGAAGCTAAGCATCTTCCTGCTTTAAATGGCACACCGTTCCATCTATAAAATGACTTGGTTTCCAAAGCAGCATGTTTCATTCCAAAGGTTTGAAAAGCAATCACTTGCTGACTTGATTACAAGGCATAGATTTTTTTTGTTGTTGTTCAGTTATTCGGTTGGTTTATTTTTAAATGCTTTTTGCCTCTTGTTTCATAAGATATTTGAGCCGGACATCTAAATAAATTGATTGAATTTCCATGTTTTTGCCTTGATGTAGCCACTTACATAATCACAGATGGAATAGCTCTCAAAGCAACAGTGTAAAGATAAAAAACATTGGAGATTCAATGTAGTGAGGATAGACAGGTTCCTTTAACACAGGGACATTGCCAGTATTTGGATGTTTTTCTATGTGTCTATGGAAAATTGACCAAAAAAGCAGGATTCACCCTAACTGCAAAGGTAAAATCATGCACCTGGGAGGACTCTAGTGATGAGATAGCTACGGTTTCACAAATTAGAAATCTGTCGCCAGCACCTTATAGAATCATAGAATAGTAAGGTTGGAAGGGACCTCAAGGATCATCTAGTTCCAACCCCCTGCCATAGGCAGGGACACCTCCCACTAGAACAGGTCACTCAAGGCCTCATCCAACCTGGCCTTGAACACCTCCAGAGAGGGAGCAGCCACAACCTCCCTGGGCAAGCAGTGCCTCACTCTTCTTAGAGTACTAATTGTTTTCTTCACTGAATCTGGACTAAGATGGTTATCAAGTTACAAGGTACAATAACCCTGGAAAACTCATCACTCAGCCTAGTTGTTCACTGTTTTGTATCTAATCAGGTAAGAAGAAGCAAATAGAATGAAGCATCCATGGTGAAAGGGAGGAAATTGTTACTCCTCTTTAAACTCCACTAAATTATTTTCTTTTTCATAATGATAAACCTCGGCACCATTCCGTTAGCTACTGTGACCTTCTCTCATTTTACATCCTTGTAACTACCCATGCAGTCTGGCAGATGCATGGTTATTATTATCTCTTGCAAACCCAGAGGAACGATACATTTTCATTCTCTTAGCTTTGTTTAGAAAACCCATCGGTGTATAAAGAATACAGAGTCAGGTCATCCAAACAGACAAAATGTAACAGCCTGGAAAGCATCTGATGGAGAATACGCTACACAGACAGAGATATGAGGTGTTTCAGATGTGAGCATAATGCCCTCCACAGAGCTTCTGGATGGTTAGTTTCTCTAGTTTCCATTGATTAAAACAGCTAGCAAAGAACTGCACTGCCGACTTGAAACAAACTATGGATGTCAAGGGCCAGTGCAGTCACTGGTGTTGTGGTGAATTAGGAGCAGGTGTTACAGACCTAGATCAGTGGTCTTTATTCCCTTAATTGACTTGCTGAGCCAAAGTTGCTTTTCAAGATAGAAATTTGTCTCTTTTGCACTAGATTTGTTCTGTGTCCCTTTACTTCCTTATGCAGAGTTTTAAGTCTTATCAGTAGTACAGAAGAATGGTCAAAGGAAGTTTGCAGATGAGGCTTGTGGCTCTAGAAGAGTCAGAAAATTGGTGGAACTTAACCCTGCAAGTAAGACTGGAAACAGGGTAGACAGTGACCAAAATCAAAGGAAGGGTTAAAGATAAAATGGAAGGTTATTAATGGCAGAAATCGATGAAAAATTGACAAAAAAGAAGGGTTCATACCAAATGCAAAGGTAGGATCATGTAACTGGGTAGACTCTAGGGATGAAAGTCTGCCTTTGAAAAGCAGCAGCATCATAATGTCGTGGAAGGCCAAAAGAGGCCTAATATGTGTCCTGGCTTGTCCAGGTATGATCTGCCTCACTCCCCTTCCCTTCTGCTGGAGTGGGAGCAACGTGGGAAAGAAGGCAAAAGACCTGGAGACACCAAGTCTGAGGACCTGGCTTGCCCAGACTTGTTTTCCTCCTGTTCACATCCTGTGCTTTCCTAAAAATGGATAAAGCAAGCCCCTGGCTTTGCCTAACATGGTTAGTTTTGGCAAAGTGCCATTCCAATTGGCGAATCTCTGTGCCTAAATGGAGCCATCAGATTCAGGCCATTAATAAATGAGTGAAGTTGTAAACAATTTCATCTTGCCTTAGTTTGCCTAATTTTGCCTTCCTTTTACCTTGCTTTTTCCTTGCTTTGCTTTGCCTAGCCAAGCTTTGCCTGGGGACTAGGATGCTTCAAATCAGCTTTGCTGCATAACAACAAACTTTGGTGCTTCAAGCCTGTCTACCTAGAAACTTTGCTGTGCCTCAGTTTACCAGGGAGACGCATTAAATGCCTTCATATTGTAGGCAAGAATCATCAATGAAAGCTGCCTGAAACCAGCCAGAAGTTGCTCCTGGCTGGAGAGCTTGCTTAGAGAGACCTCACCGCAGCCTACGTGGTAAAAGAGGACAGATTACTGCCAAAGCCACAGGACACCATGCTTGCTTGCACACCTGTGAGGAGTACGGAGCCCTGGAAAGATCTGCCTGAGAAGGGACCTAGACCAGGTCAAAAAACACTGCAAGCCCCCAGCACCCTGCCAGAGTCCTGGGGCAACTCCAAAAAGCCTCCAATGGCTACCATACCACTAACAGCAAACACTCCATGTATTTTGGGTGCTGTCTGGAACTATAATGC
>VWYK01092084.1:0-11077 GCA_013399775.1 Semnornis frantzii | reverse complement strand
TCCCAGAAAATCAGAGTCCCCAGAAAGGGTTCCCACCCACCCTTCCATCTTCTTTCCACCCCTCTACCTTATCCCAAGGTCTCCCTTATGTGCAAGGAGAGTTTGGAGGATTGACAAGGGGAGTTAGAAGCAGAATGATTAGTTGGGTTATACAGCTGAATCCCAGGAAAAAACTCAACTCCCAGAGAGAGAGAGACTCTTTGTGTTACCTTTGTTTGTGTCCGTGTTTTAATACATCTCAGAAAGCTTAGGAGTGAAGTAGACATCACCATTGTTTTCTTTTCACAGCCAATAGTCTTTTTTTCATTAAAATATTCTAATCAGCCTCGAACCAGCACAATACCTTATACAAAAGCTGAATGAGAGGATATAGAATCCAGCCCAAATGAAGAGAGAAGCAGACTATTAAGGACAGCATGTACTAATGGAAGAAGGAATTAAATTTCTGAACTCTCAAAGTAGACCTGAATACAGAATCTAAAGGATCATCTGTCTTTTAGTATAATTCTATGATCCATTTCTCAGCTAGATTACATTATTTCTGTGGAAGCAATGAGTATTCTGGTACTTCCTAGTGAACAATTCTGCTAAAATACATTTCGAGGTTACTAGATTAGGAAAGTCTGTCCTGAAAACAGGTGGGCCAGAACTGCATCTCGTAGAGACATGTGATGCTTTGGATGGAGGACCTCCTTCTGGGTAATCAGTCTTCCTGAGTTCATAGTCCTAGCAGCCACAAATTGTCACATTTTTTTCTTTTAATTCTTATTTCCTTTTTGAGTGTAAAAGGCTTTATTCCCCATGCAATGGGCTGTGGTCCTTGTAGACTTGCAATTATTCAAAGGATAAAAAGCTCTCACACACCTGTCACTTGGACTGCATGAGCTGAAATAGAGTTAATTTTCTTCACAGCAGTTAGTATGAGACTATGTTTTAGATTTGTGATGAAAACCAAGTTGATAATACAGGGATGTTTCAACTGTTGCTAAACAGTGCTTGCAGTCATTTTCTTATGTTGCTCTGCCAGCACAAGAAGCTTGGAGGGGACACAGTCAGAACAAAGTATGCCAACTAAAGGGATATTCTATATCATGGAACATCATGCTGAGCATATAATGTTGGAGAAAGAATTAAGGGGAGGGCATTCGGAGTGATAACATTTGTCTTCACAAGTAAGTAGTTATGTGTAACAGAGCCCTGCTTTCCTGGAGATGGCTAAAAACTTGCCTGCCAATGAGAAGTAGATTTAGACTAGATATTAGAAAGAAATTCTTTACAGTAATGTTGGTGACACACTGGCGCAGATTGCTCATGGAAACCCCCTTCCTGGAGGTGTTGAAGGCCAAGCTGGATGAGGCCTTGAGCAATCTGATCTAGTTGAAGGTACCCCTGCCCATGTCAGGGATTTTTGAACTAGATGATCTTTAAGGTCCCTTCTGACTCAAACCACTTTGTTAATCTCATATATTTTGAAATAGTCATAACGAGGTCACAACAATATGTTTCCTTTAATTTTCTACTTCTCTTTATAAAGTGATGGAGTTTTTTTAATTTTTGTTTTGGATTATTTAGTTTTGGGTTTTTTTTATTGGTTTGTTTCTGTTTTGGTTTGGTTTAATTTCATTTTTTATTTTTTTTATTAAATTAGGTAATGTTAAATTTTGGAGTTCAGAATAGATCTTGTCCAAATTAAAACCTTAAACCATTGATTATATAGATTCAAAGCTCAAAACATTAACATTTTCACTCTACAGACCCACTCCTGCCACTCCTCTCTACAGGTTAATAGAAATGGAGCTTCTGTTACTTTTTAGAACGCTGTACTATCCAGACCAGCTGTAAAACACTATTCCTCTTTGCACTCCATTTCATGTTCAGACATTTGTAAAGTGAACATTGAGAAGTTTCTGAAAATATATCATTCCAGGCAGGGATCCTAGAGCTGAATTGTAAACATTCTGATCATATTAAACAATTTTTCCTGTAGATACACCTTGGGAAAAAAATAAATCTTGCTGTTTAGAACATATTATTTTATCAAATCACGCATCAGCTGAACAAAACCTTAACTTCTATCTCAGAAAGATTTCACTTTGTATGATATATTGGTTGTAAAACTGTTCTCCTTAAAGCTAGATAGCTGAGATGAATTATTTTTTTAAAGGATGATAATAGCAAAACAAAGTCTTCCATGGGCACCTTACTCACACTCTGACTATTAGATCACTATTGATCAGTGACTTAATTCATGTTTACTATGTATGTCTTGCATATCTTTTGTGAGTATTATCCATTTTAATCATTCTTGCTTCTCAAAGTGCTTAGGACAGAGGGTGCATCTCTTCATGATATCTTGTTGATGGTGTTCAGGATGAAAATTAAATGAACAAGAATCTGAGAACAAATGAAAGGCATCTGAAGATGACCTAGGTTCATCAGGTCTAAGGAAAAGAAGAAGGTAAAAGATACTTCCAAAAAGCAAAATCATAATTCCAGACATTTATCCTTATTCACATCATAGGATCACAGGATCACAGGAGTTGGAAGGCACCTCCATAGATCATGTAGTCCAACCTCTCCACCAGAATAGATCCACTACCTGGCGCAGGTCACACAGGAATGCATCCAGACAGGTCTTGACAGTCTCCGGAGGAGGAGACTCCACAACCTCTCTGGGGAGCCCGTTACAGTGCTCCATGAGCATTACAGTAAAGAAATTTCTCCTTGTGTTGAGGTGGAACTTCCTGTGCTGTAGTTTATATCCCTTATCCCTTGTTCTATCACAGGGTGAAACTGAGCAGAGTCTGTCCTCTCCCTCGTGACACCCAGTCCTCATATATTTGTAAACGCTTATTAGATATTCTTGTGGAAGGCCAATATAGGCTGCATACATGTCCTGGCTTGCCCAGACATGGTCCTGTGATCCCCTTCCCTCTGCTGGGGGTGTGTGGGTGGNGTGTGTGTGTGTGTGTGTGAGGAGCAGAGCATGGGAGAGAAGACAAAAGGTTTGGAGACAACCAGTCTGAGTGTCCAAGACTTGCCCAGACTTGTTCTGCTTTGCAGTGGTAAACAAGGTGCATACACTTGTTTATACACGGCCTGTGTCTTCCCAAATAAGGCAAGCCCTGGCTTCACCTAGTATGGTCAGTTTTGTCAAAGTACCATTCTGATTGGTGAATCTCTGTGGCCAAGTGAGCCACATAGACTCAGGCAGCTGATAAAAGGCATGAACTAAGTTGTAAGCATGCTTTTACCTTATGCTATCTGCTTTGCCTAATGTTCTCTGCTCTGTGACATTGTGGTTTTGCCACACTGTGCTCTGCCTCATGCTCCAGTCCAGCTTTGCTGTGTTACAAGCTTGGATGTGCAAGCTCGTCCAGCTGGAAACATTGCCATGCCTCAAATTTATGAGGAGAAGGCATTAAGTGCCTTCACATCATGGTGAGAATAAGTCACAAGTTAGATATCATGTCTGCCTGCACACTGTCCGTCCTGGAAGGAGTCAAGACCTGTTCGGAGACTGTGTTAACCCCCAGCTTCCTGCTGAAAACCTGGGGAAAATTTCAAAAGCCTCTAATGGTTTTCAAACCACTGAGAGCAACCCCTCTGAGGGCTTTGGGTACTGTCTGATGATGTAGTCCAGCCCCATAAATTCAGAGATAATATTTTGTGAGTAAATATTCTTAAAAATCTCTTTGCAATTAAAATTCTGATTTGTTTCTGTAAATAAATTCCATTGTGCCTTCTGCCTTTGCAGAAAGGAGCCTCTCAAGTCCCTTAGAGGGCAAGCAGCATATTGACCACAAGATTTTCTTTCTGTTTGAAGTGTTTATTATTGCTAGTTTTCGCAATTGTTCTAAATTGCCTGTTTTCCCTGTGCGTAAATACCCAGCCGTGCATTCAAACCTTGTAAATAAATTTTCTGATGAGATTTAATGTTAATAAACAATTCTTATAGTAAATAATTTTCACCCAAATATCAATATTAATATCAATATTAATTTTATATAAGTTATAACACCCTTCTAAGTCTTCTTTTCACAAGACCAAAAAACCTCAGGTCCCTCAGCCTCTCCTCATAGAGCAGTGCTCCAGCCCCTTAATCATCTTTGTAGATCTCTGTTGGACTCTTTCAAGTAGATCCCTGTCTGTCCTGAACTGGGGAGCCCAAAACTGAACACAATATTCCAGGTGAGGTCTCACCAGGGTAGAGTAGAGGGGGTGGAGAACCTCCCTCAACCTGCTGGACACACCCCTAGTGCACCCCAGGATCCCATTGGCCTTCTTGGCCTCAAGGGCACATTGCTGTCCTGTAGACAGGTTGTTGTCCACCAGGACTCCCAGGTCCTTCTCCAGAGGGCTGTGTTCCAGCAGATCACCTCCCAGCCTGTACTGGTGCAATTTATTATTCCTTCCCAGGTGCAGGACTCTGAATTTATCCTTGTTGAACCTCATTAGGTTCCTCTTTGCCCAACTCTGCAGTCTGTCCAAGTCTCACTGAATGGGCACACAGACTTCAAGTGTATCAGTCAAGCCTCCCAGTTTGGTATCATCAGCAAACTTGCTGAGCAGACTCTGTCCCCTCATCAATGTCATTGATGAAGATGTTGAACAGGACCAGACCCAGTGCTGATTCCTGAGGGACTCCACTAGTTACAAGTGTCTATCTGGATTTAGCACCATTGATCACAACTCTGCACGCTATTGTTTAAGCAATTCTTAATCCATCTCACCACTCTTCTATCCCACACCTCCTGAGCTTACTTACAAGGATGTCAAAAGCCTTTCTAAGATCAAGGTAAACTACATCTGCTGGCCTTCTTGCCTCTACTCATTCAGTCACAGCATCATAGAATGCTATCAGATTAGTGAAGCATGATTTCCTCTTGGCAAATCCATACTGACTACTCCTGATAATCATCTTCTTTTCCAAGTGTCTAGAGATGACCTCCAGAATGAGGCAATCCATCATTTTTCCAGGGATGGAGGTGAGGCTGACTGGTCGATAGTTACCTGGAACCTCTTTCATTTTTTTGAAGACTGGAGTGACACTGACTTTCCTCTAGTTCTCAGGCACCTCTCCTGTTTGCCATAATATTGCAAAAATGGAGAGTGGTAGAGTAACAACATATAGAACTTCTCTCAGCAATCCTGAGTCTCATCAGGGCCCATGGACTTTTGAAGTTTTGTAACTGATCCTTAATCCAGACTTTGTTGACAAGTAGAGAGTCATTCCTCCTCCAGTTTTCCTCTCCTTCATCCAGGATCTGGAGTTCACAGGGTAGTTCACTCCTGGGTGTAAAGACAAGCAAAGAAGATATTTAACAACTCTGCCTTCTCTGCATCCTCAGTTATCAGGGCTGTCTTCTCTTTCAGCAGTGAGCCCACATTTTCTCTGTTCTTCCTTTCACTACTGATATATTTGAAGAAGTCCTTCTTGTTCACTTTTACTTCCTTTGCCAGTTTTAGTTCCAAGAAGACTTTGGCCCTCCTTGTTGTTCTCCTATAAGCCCTGACAACTTGTCTATGGCTCTCCCAAGTGATAAGCCCCTTCTTCCATGAACTGTAAGCTTCTTTCTTCCACGAGAAAGAAAGCACATGTGGTATTCTGAAATATAATCTGGTTCACCCCAGGAATGAGAATTTATTTTAAAATAGTGAAATAAAATCTAAAGAGGATCATTGTCTGATACTTACCAAGCACTTGTTAAATTATTATGAAATATTTGCTATCTGCCAGTCATAGCTGCTGTTTTCCTGCTTCTCTAGAGAATGATAGAATTCATTTTGTAACAGCAGTGTTCTCATTGTATGCCTTGCTATGTCTCATCAGTGTCAGAAATATTGACTGTACTTTTTTTTTTCTTTTTTTTTTTCTTTTGGTCTTGTAAGATTTCTACAATACTTGTCAAGAACAATATGACATACTGGTCCATTTTAAAATAGTTGAGTTAGCCATGCACAATCCTATGCCCATCAAAGTGAGTTTCTCTCAAACAAGTACTTTTTACTAATGTACATAACCAGGCCAAGAAAATTCTACAGCGTAGGGCAAATTCTTAACTTAAATATTCTGGTATTGCTCTAGCTGATATAATTGAGAGAGGCATACACATGTCATTGTGCATGGCAGAAATTTCCTTTCTTTTTAAATATGCAGTTGGGAAAGCAAAAATTTTAACGTCTAATAATGTGCTCAGACAAGTACATTCAATAGAAAATATTTGTGTGTGTGGTTTTTTTTTTGGTTTTTTTTTTTTTTTTAAGTGCTGTCATTTCTATTTGTTGCTGCAGAATGATTATTTAACTTGATCCCCTGGTAGTTCATTCTTCCTCACTCCTTCAGAGGCTACCTTCATACATCACAATTTATACAAATGCTACATTTTTGTAGTATGATTACTAAATTATGCATTTAAAATTACAGTAACAGATTGTATCCACCAATGTGCTTTACTTCTTGTTAACAAACTAGAAATGAGGATGTGAAGAACTGCATGACTGATTTCCTTGCTTCCCAGAACTCATTATACCAACTACTGTACATATGAAAATATCACATTGAAGTTATTGTAGGATTTTTTTTGTTATGCATCTAAACAAGATCAAATAGTGTAGATATCAAGAAATGCAAAGCGTCAGTCATAAATCACACCTTAATTCATTGTCAGATCCCAAAAGGCATGAACGCATTTATTAGGCAGAGAACACATTTACAGACTTGTTCATTATTCAAAATGCATATTCCTCTTCCATAGGTTGCATTGGACATCTGCCACGTAAGGGAAAACCAATGGCTTTCATTTAAAAACCGATTTTGTTCAAACTCTGATTGTGATAAACAGACATAAGGAAAGTAATTTTGCTTTAGCTAATCAAGGTATAGGCAAGCAGGAAGAATGTGAGGTTCCACCTCCATGGCAGAACACAAGGACATTTTGTGGTAAGTGACAACTGCGTAAAAACACTTGAGTTTAAAAGTTCAATCCTGAGAAAGACAACTGACTTTATACACCAACCAACAAAAAGACCCATGCTGGACATATGCAGGAAGGGACTGAGGCTGCAGCGGTGGGAATTCGTTGTTGCAGGGTGGGGGTTTTATTCTTGGATCCAATCAGGCTGTTGCACATGAAGGGGTTATGCAACTAGAGAAGGGGATGAAATCCCCCAGTGTGGGGGGATATAAGGTGTGCATACTGGCTGTTAAGGGATGCAAGTGGCACTGTAAATAAACTTCTCTCCTTCACTAACTTTGTCCCTCAGCAAAATTTTTAGAAGAGTGAGCTCACTTCTCACACTAATGAAGAGAATATTTCTACTTTTGTTTCTTTCAATGCTTTCTGTACCAGTACGCTATTTTCTCATAGTCAATGAAAAAGAATTTTAAAAATCCTACAGATACAAAAACTGACACTAGTGGGCACTCTTTATCCATGGTAATTCTAAAAAGGGTTCTTCAGAAAACAGATGTAAAAAGTTCTCCCAATACAAAGAGAAGAATTAATATCACAGTGAAAAATTACAACAGGCAAATACTGAAGAGCAATATGTTGCTAAGTATTACAACCGAGAAATCTGAGATGGTAGTAGGTCTATCACTTCCTCCATAATAATTCATTACAAATGTCAAAGTGATTTTTTTTTTTGCTTCTCTTTTAGATGCTATTTGTATACTAGTACCAGAATATCAAAATATTGAGAGGAGGCAGTGACTTGATAACGTTTGAAGCACGAACAAGTGAGAAAAAAGACATTATAACTAGCCACACCAGAACTTTTTCTTCTACTTGCTGACATACTTACCCAGAGTAAGTTGTGAAACACAAGATTGGCCTTTGAGCCTGTGAGACTCCAAGTGTTGGGCATATCTCAAACCGTGCTACTGAAGGGTGGATGTGCACATGCCACTCTGCAGCTCGGTATGCTGCCTTGGCTTGTATCTGCTGTGTGGGAGGAATAAGAAGGGTCTTCTGTTGAAGAAGGAAGGAGCAGGGGGACAGAGGAAGCTGCTTGGCTCCACTCTGCTCCTCACCACTCCGAACTGCCTAGTCTGCACAACCCCATGGCTGTCCTTTCCCACCAATGTCTGCATGCCTAGAGAACTCCAGCAGACAGCCACATGGCACAGCCCTGCATCCCCACTGCTCCCCTCGGCCCTGCATCTGTTTGGCTACCTTCATCCTGGAGACAAACCATGTGGCATGGTCCTACTTTGTGCTGCCTGTGGCCTAGAGAAGACCACACAACACAGTCCTGCTCTCCTGCCACCGTGAAGAAACTTGGAACTGCTCCTGTGACAATACCAGCATTTTCAAGCCAGGGAAACAGTGATATCCCTTCTCTTTGATATGTATTTTTCCCACTGCTTTTTCCTCCTATTGTCTCTCTCCTCCAGTTAAATCCAGTTGTGTTGGTTTGAGGCTAATTAGAATATTTTTATAAAAATTATATTATAGTATGTGAAAAGAAAACAATGGTGGTGTCTACTTCACTCATAGGCTTGCTGAGATGTATAAGGACAAGAATACAAACATAGGTAAGACATAAAGAGTCTCGTCTCTGTCTCCCTGGGAGCTTCTGGCTCTCTGCTGAGTAACCTAAACCACTCTGCTTCCAATGCCCCTTGACGATCCTCCAAACTCACCTTGCACATAAGGCAAACTGTGGGGTAAGGTAGAGGGGTGGAAAGAAAGTGGTAGGATGGTTGGGGACTCTGATTTCTGCGAGGGGCATTTTGTTTCTCTATTACTTTTAGCTTGTATATTTCTGTAAATATTCCTGTATATAGTGTATATATCTGCTTGTACATTGTGCTAAGCTGTAAATAGAGTTTCATTCCTTAATTTCCAGCCACCTGAGTCTAGTCTGGGTGATTTTTCGTAGTGCATGTGGGGGTGGGTAACTCCCAAACCATCACACTAATAAATCCAGCTCATCCGATGCTTGACATTGTTCCACCTTCATTTACTCCAACAGAATTATTTGAACCTTAGCACAGCCACCCCTCACCCCTGCTGACAAAAGTCAGTAAGGGGAGGACCAGGTCTTGGCAGAGCGTGACAGCGGTGCACTCTTTATCCCTAATTGTTTTTAAAGCTTTTCCAAGTGTCCATGAATCAGTTCACTGTAGTTGTAATATTCCTATTTGTGATTTTCGGGATGCTTACATGATTCAGGAAGACATTTATTAATGTCATGAGCATTGAAAATAGGATGATATTTGCCTTATGTACACCATTCTGTGTTTAGGTCTGTTACATTAAGGAATAAAACAGATGTTTGTACTTACTTAGCACATTCCTCTAATATGGAGAGAAGACTGAAAAGGCTAAGACCCAAAAGTACATGTAAGGTAAAAATGGGATGTGTGTGACATCAGCATATGATCAGAAGAGGAATTCTAATTCTATTAAGACTGGAAAATATCTCTATTCCTTCTCATAAAATGTAGTTGATTGAATATGTATATGTTATGTGTAGATTAGTACAAACTAAGGAAATTACTACAAGCTAAGCTCTTCATATTTCATTAATACTTTTAATTATCACCATCTTGATGAGTTCCACCTTTTATTCTGAGCTACCTGTTGGCAAGAGACTGACCTGCTGGAAGTAGTCAAATCCTCACTCCATAGTCTGCTATCAGTGGGATGTGTTTATACCAGGGTATGTGGTATCTGTGAAGTACTAGTAAAGACAAATCGGCCAGAACTCATTGAAAATATTCAAAACAGCAAAACCCAAATAAGAACAACAAATTATCTGTGCAGGAGAGAAGTTAAGGAAAGCAACAGGTCCCCAGACCACACCAATAGGAAAGATTTGAAAGACTGTCTCTTTTGCAAGAATGTTAAGTTCCCTTAAGGACTTCAACCACTAGCTGGATCTTACCATACCTGGAGCAGTTTGGGAAAACAGAAAAAATTGAACAAAGAAGTATAACTACTTTGGGAGTTTGGATTTTTTTTTAATCAGATATGCATAACAAAAGTCCATCCTTTTGATATGCTAATTAAAAGGCTTGTATCATATAATCAATCACAGTAAGAGCAGAGGTAAAATAGATTATTTTCATTCCTTTTACTATACATACTTCATGAAATTAAGACATTTATTATAAGAAATGTCAGTTTTCGAAATGTCCTCTCAAAGTAAATCGCCGTTGGGCAACTCTTGTGACCTCCTGTCCTTGTTTTAGTCTGCACCCAGAGCTAAACTATAGCAGCTGCTCTATCACCTGATGACCTATTCCCAAGCAACTGGGGATTTACATTAAAACAGATTTAATGAAACAGCAAAACTAATATCAGTATTCATGCCCATATAAGGTATATGAAATTGTATTCAAACCAGTGGTCACAATAAATAGGAAAGCAGTTTGGGGTGGGGAAAAGAGTGGAAAGGAGGGAAAAGGAGAAAAGTTGCAAAAGCTGGGACTGCTTAGCCTGGAGAAGAGAAAGTTTAAGGGAATGTTATCCAAGTCTATAGCTATCTGATGGCTGAGTACAAAGAGAATAGAGCCAGACTCTTCTGTGGAGCCTAGCATCAGAACTAGAAGCAACAAGCACAAACTTAAATACAGAAGGCTCTGCCTGAACATTGGGAAACTTTTTTTTTTTTTTTTTTACTGCGAGGAAAACTAAGCAGTGGTTCAGGTTTCCCAGAGTGTTTGTGGGTTCTTCATCCTTGGAGGCATTAAAGAGTTGTCCATAAGTGGTCCTGAGAAATAACTCTAGATGACCCTATCTCAGCAGCAGTGTTGAAAAAGATGTCCAGAGGTTCCTTTCAACCTCAGCCATTGCACAGTTCTGTGATTCTCATAGTTTCTGAACATAATGGAGGTACAACATCTAAGTCATGTCTTTTGCAAAAGGAATAATGTTGAAATATGTCACCACTGCTTCTAATTATGAGGGACATACTACAGAGGAGAGTTGTAATGAAGGTTAGTACTGTAACTGAGCATACAAGTAGAGTGGCATAAATGTTATAAATATTACTGCTTTTCCTGCAGACAAGATTAATCCCATTGCATCTCCTCAACTGTGTGTAAGGAATGGGGTAAATTAATTAA
>VWYK01092079.1:0-15065 GCA_013399775.1 Semnornis frantzii | reverse complement strand
TTCTATGAAGTCTGGGAGAAGTTCGATCCTGATGCAACACAATTCATGGAATTCGAGAAACTGTCTGATTTTGCAGCGGCACTTGAGCCTCCTCTTCACCTACCAAAACCAAACAAAGTCCAGCTTATTGCGATGGATCTGCCCATGGTAAGCGGCGACAGAATTCACTGCCTTGACATCTTGTTTGCTTTCACAAAGCGTGTTCTGGGGGAAAGTGGGGAGATGGATGCCCTCAGAATACAGATGGAAGATCGGTTTATGGCATCCAATCCTTCAAAAGCTTCCTATGAACCAATTACAACCACACTGAAACGAAAACAGGAGGAAGTGTCTGCTGTCATTATTCAACGGGCTTATAGACGTCATCTTTTAAAACGAACAGTAAAACAAGCTTCCTTTATCTATAACAAAAACAAAAGCGAAGGAGGGGCTGGTCAGGGTATGAAAGAGTTAAATGAAAACTCATTTACAGAGAAAACTGATATAACAGCATCAACAGCAGTTTGTCCACCTTCTTATGATCGCGTAACAAGAGCAGTCAAAGAAAAGCACGAAAAGGAAGAAAAAGATGGTCAGAAATAAAAGCAAATACCAAGCAGAATCATCTGTGTACAAAATAGTTCATAGCCTGTAAGGATCATGTGTTTGTGTCAACAGGACTCCTGCTGGAGGTCTATGCCAAACTGAAAATTTTTACAAATATATTGTACATTAAAGGTCAGTGCCTATTAAAAGACAGTGACCCCTCGTCAGTGACTGTGACTGCGATATGGGGAAACAACCTTGACAGGAGGTTACTGTTCTCACTACCAGCTGACACTGCTGAAGAGGAGAGAAAAAATGGCTACTCAGACTGTAGGGACCAGCTAAAGGGGTGCAAACCAAGTATTCGTGTGTTTAGCATAAAACAATATGGCAATTGTATCCACTGTTTGCATTTCAACTGCCACATGTCATATTTTTACAAAATATATGTTGGTGGATTCATCTTATTTTTATTCATATGTTGTTTATTATATGTGACTATTTTTGTAAATGGGGCTTCTGTTGGGGAAGGGGATTAAGTACACCTTTACAGGTACAAGGGCCAGGTGTTCTATTAGACGACTAATATACACACAGAAATGATTTGCATGAAGGCATGCTGCACTTATAGATCATGCATGAAAATAACATTAAGTCATGAAAAACAACAGAATTTTTTTATCACAGTGTTTCTGGAAAGGAATAACAGATTTTGAGGTGCTTAATTAATGTATTCATGTTGTATTATGTCCAAACAAGTCTTGGTATGCCGGTGAAGTCCCTTATAACTCACAAGAACATTAGAGACAGGTTATTTTTTGCACAGCCGATTAAGTTTCAGAAAGTCTAAACTTCTTTCTGGGTCTGGAATCACAGATTATGTCTTTGTCAAATACCTTTCTGCATACAAATACTACATGAATCTGCCTCAGCCCTCCAAATTGATCAAAAAGAGCCCATTATAAAGTTTTTCTGCTTTATCCTGCAGTATTGTTTAGCCATCTTCAGCTCTCAGTAAGGTTGCTGTTATTGTACATGTTAATGAAAACCTTCTGCTATGTAAATAGTAATTTTTAACCTGTGGTGCATGTTTGAGCAAACAGATAATGACCTTAGCACATTTATTGCATCAAATATGTACCACAATAAGTGTAGTGTGCAAGCATTCAACAGGTAAAATTATGTATTATCTACCATTATAGATAGTTTGGATGCTATCAATGCATGTTTATATTGCCTATGCTGCTGTTCCTTTGACTGTCCAGGATTCTTAAATATGGGAAGCCATAAGTCAGAGCTAAATGAACTACTCAACAAGACCTCAGCCCTCCATACCATTAAGCAATATTTTGCAGCTATTTAGGAGCTTATTTGTTTTACATTCTTTAATTTTCAGTGAGGAGCATACAGTGTATATCCAAACTGTACAGACATGTTGAAAACTACTAAACCTGTTGAAAATAATGTTAGAATTTTATAAGCAAATATAAATACTGTAAAAATCATTTTATTTTCTTTTTCAGCATTATGTACATAAAACAAGAACTGAATTTTATCTTCCGGTTGATGTCACATCCTTTTTGTTACTTTCTGTCCATAGCACTTTTTCACAGAAGAACTCCAGAGAACAAGGTATAACTAAGTGAATGGATAGCTGTAGGTTCTTATTTTTTACAATATTTGCAAACATGTCAATAACTTCTTCAAAATAAGTTCATAATTTGCTTCAGAAAAACCTTAAGGTTTTCTTTGCAGTTGGCAAATGGTGTAAAGTTCAAATTGAATGTTTAAGCAGTGCCTGCATCATATGTTTTCAAATACAACCTTTCTTTCACGGAATCTTTAATCAAAATTTTCTTATATTTACTCACAGTTTTTTTTGTTTGTTTCATGCTGCACTAGCACAGTTCTAGATGTTATCTTGGGTCCACAGTATTTTTTCACAAAGAGAAAGTAGCAAAATTGTATAATCCAACACATCAGGACATTTTATGTTTCTTACGCAGGAAAATTCAATATAGATTACTTTTATTAAAATTATTGCCTAATACTGTATTAGTGAACTGCATGCAGGAAAATGCTACTATTACCCTACTTGATGCTAAAGAACATAATTAATGCGCCAAAATAATAAAGATTACAATTTTTTATTGTATGTTCCTTTTGTCTTTATTATTTGACATTTATATTTAAAAAAAAAAAAAAGAAAAAAAGAAAAAAGGATATATGTCTAAAACTACAGAATAGGAGTATACTGAAAACCTTTATAGCCAGCTACACTGTTCTTGCACATAAGCAGATCCTTGAGACTTGCCTGCTAGGCACCAGCCAGGAATTTCTACATCTGTATTAGACCCTGAGCTTGGTAATTTCTGCATGTATCAGTTGCAGTGGCCCGAGTAAATTCATTACTTTATGCAGCAGCTCCATACCATGGAGTCTCAGCTGTCAAATACCAGAGCTGTCATGAGTGTCCCAGGAGGCTCTGAGCGTTTTTAGGCATGAGAACTGAGCTTTCATACAAACTAAAACGAGGATTGACAATAGTACTGAATACATGACATTCACCGATTTCGGACTATGTGAACCAGTTTATTCTTACTAGCCAGGATTCAACAACAGGCTACAGAACTTCTTGCATTCAAGTGCATTTACAAAAAGGGTGAATCGTCAGATTAAATAACCGTTGGTCTTTCCTCGGGGTCTTTTCCTCAGGAATTTTTAAGAATGTTCCTGGAATCACCACTAGAAGCTATTTTTATGACACAGAAAAATGCAGCCATAAAGTGGGGCCGCCGGCTATTCTCTGACCAGCTTTCAGTGAATTTCTGAAGCTGTTCATTTAATGTGCTTACATACATTGCATACATTTATGAAACATAAGAGATGTGGGCCACTTAGTCACACGTCCATCCAAAAAAGCCGCGAGAAAACAAGCAAGCTCTTTCTCCAGAGCGTTCAAACGGGCAATCCACTCCAAAGCTGCGCTCAGGCGCCCCAGCGAGGCGGCACCTCCCATCCGGCTGGCCCCGCCCCTATATCCCGCGACCGCCAGACACGGGCAGCCGTCTTCCTCAGGTTTGCTTCCCGTGTCTCTCCTGCCCCCTTTCCCTCTAAGCCAATGGCAGCGAGCGCTCCTTCTGGCTAGCCAATGGCAGCGTGCTGCCGGGCTATCCTTGGCCCTTCCGGCAGCACACCCTTAACGCTCTGGGTAGCAACGATGGACGCGGAGGTGCAGCAGGTGGGTGCTGCCACCCCTGGCCTCTCCGCGGGCGTGAGGCTGCGGCCGACGGGATGGAGCCTGGGGCAGGAGGGCTCCTGTCGTCCCGGTGTGAAGTGTTTGGAGGAGTAAACCGAGGCTGTCTTTCTCGCAGGCCCTGCTCAATTATTATTGCCAAGAAGGCTACTTCCAGCACGTCCGAGATGCGGCGGATGAGGCTCTTGGGCGGCTGGGCAGTGATTCGGTCTTCCTTTTCTATCGGGCCTACGGCGCCCTGAGGGCAGGTAACGCGGGGCTGCGGAGCCCATTATGTCCAGTCCCTTCGCCGCTTTCCCAAGACGCTGATAGTCTTTCTGCCAAACACGAGTCCTTAATCTACTGCACGGAAATAAAACAACCTTAGGGAGTCTCAATGTTTCCGTGGTGAGAAGGTTACCATTCTTATGCTCTTTCACTGCCTTCTCCCTCACTCCCCACCCGCTGCCTCTTCCCCCTCTTCGTTTGAATTAGGCTGATCTAGACCCCATAGTGCTAAAGTGAAAACTGTTTTGTTGCTTCTTCTTGTTTGGGTTTCTGTTGTTTTGTTTTATTGTGTTTTTGGTTTTTTTCCAATGGTCCTGTTAATGTAAGTCAAATAAATGTCTTCCTTCGAGGGAATTTGTGCCAGCCCAAATGCCTGTTGCAGTGTATCACAACAATAAATTAGCTTGTTCCAGCTAATATCTCTTCCCTTCAATGCATCTCTATCTGGCTTTGTTGTATCCTTCTGTCTGAGAGGAGCTTACAGCTAATACCTATTGAGAGCATCTTCGTGTACATTAAACTGTTTTGAAAAGTTCATTTAGCTGAACCCATCCTTTGTTTTAAGAAAGTCACAAAATACAATTAAACCAAAGTCTGGGAGGACTGTGACAGTGAGCTAGGAAGAATTTAAAAGATTTTGAGGTGGTGTATCTCTTACCAGACTCTCTGACTTTTGTTTGTTTGTTTTATGATTATGCATTCCTGTTTTTTGAGATACTGTCTCTTCTATTGATGTTCAAAAGATTCCCTGGAGAAAAAAAATAAAGTCAAAAAGCCTGGCTATATAAAGAAATAGGAGCAAAAGGAGTTGCTCAATGCTCTGTATAAAACAAATAATAAAAATGTTTTCATCGTAATGGCAATTGACAGAACTAGCACATTAGTCCTTTCAAGTTTTCTGCATTGAGATACTTTTTTTCTTTCTTGTGTCTGTTTAAAAGACTTGCACAAACAAGTGAAAATGGATGTGTGAATAATGAAAAAAGTTAGGAAGAAAACATTATCAAAAACACAAAAGAAAAAATAGAAGAAAAAATTTAAGTCAGATTGAGGTTTGCTGCCGTTATGCTCTGCCTTGAAAAAATGTTTTAGCCTGCTCTCTGCTTGTTTTCACTAGGTGACATCCAAGAGGGTATTCGACAGTTGGAGTCTATTAAAAACAAACAGGAAGTGTCTCTTTGTACAATGATGGCTCTGATTTATGCCCATAAAAAGAGCCCAAATCCAGGTATGGTCATTAAGAGAATACTGCTTCGGCTCTGAGTGAAGATCTGAGAGTTGTAGACTAATTCTACCTAATTAAGAAGGTATACCGCAGCTTTGCATTTGATGTAATATCTAGTACTGAACTGACACCATGATTGTAAACAAAAATACCTAAACACAAAACTTTGAAAAGTAAGAGTGCATGTTAAAATAAAACACTAAAAAACCCCAAATCTGATCTATCTATCATGAAGAAAGCATCTTCCGTGGAAAAAAAAAAATAAATCAAGCTGCTTGTGATTGTTGTTTGCTCTTGTCTGATACTGCACTTCGAGCAGAACTGCAGTTTCAGAAGTCGTTAAAGCCACACCGTTTCTGTCTTTGAAGTTAGCCTGATCCTAGAAATGGAGAAAATAATTTTGTGAACATTATTACTCATTTCTTCAATCTAAGAACTGGGGTCACTGTGCTAAGAATTCTATTCCTTAAACCACAGTTTGTTCATCAAGTAAAATGAGTTGTTACTAACCTGTTGCACTTCCTTACTGTGCAGATTTATAACTGCAACTGACAGTTTTGTTCGGCAGTGTGAGACAGCTCTAACTAATGACGACACTCTTTCTTGAATCTCTGAGGATTGCTGCTGAGGGCAGCAAAATCATGTGTTTCAAGACTCTTTGAGAAAGTAATGGTTTGCTAGAAAAGGACCAAAAATCAATGTGGGTAAAAGACAGTGGTGTAAATGTGAGCCTTACTGTCACATTTCCATTTGTCCATTTGATCTCAGCTACAAACCTAAGGATTAACATATAGCATTCTTGCACAAATAACTGTGTTGATGAGAACCTTTTTCTGTTTTCTAGGTCTTTACCTTATTAAAATTCTTAATTGGGAGCAATCGTCTGTGCATCTGTCAGCTTATAATACCGAAAGTAACATTTGCTTTGGGAGCCTTTGACTTATATGCTACTCTTTTGTAATATTTTGAGCTGCTATCCACAAAAGTGCTGAATAAATTCTTTTCAGATCGAGATGCTATTCTGGAGTTGGATGCAAAAATGAAGGAGCAACGTAAAACAGCAGGACAGCAGGCTCTGTACTTTGCTGGCTTGTTTTTGTGGCATCTGGGTCGTGAGGACAAAGCCCGTGAATATGTTGATAGAATGATCAAAGCTTCTGGTGGTTGTAAAGAGGTAAGGTTTTTTTCCTTCTGTAAAATAGCAATAGTAATGTGTATGCTGTGTAGCTAGATTTACTTTATCTGTGCTATTTGGAGGTTTCCTTTTAATTGTTTTGTGTTCTAATATTTCCATTCTTAGTCTAGTAGATTGATTTAACAGGGCCAGGTAGAATTCCCATAATGATTTTGTTTTTTATCAGCTAAGTAGTTATTTTCACTTACTAAATGAGAAGTCTGCATTTACCAATGGAAATAATACGAAGTTATGATAGTTTTGCTACTTGACCTTGAGCATAATAATTCCTAGCAAAAAAAAAAATATAAATCAACGTAACAGTCTCACTAGAGGAGGAGACATCTGTTCTGAATGTGAAGACTCAAAAATACCCAGAGGATCAGAGATTGACATTTTCAGAAGCTGTTAAAGGCAAAATTTGCCTAGAGTTTCACTGAGTAATTAATTTTAAAATGTGTATGTTCAATGTAGTAATGTCTTCTGCTTTTCTATACAGGCATTAACATTCACTGGAATCTTTAAAGAGGCTTCTGAAAACTTAATTTCAATTGTTTGGAAATTTTAAAATCTATCTTATTTTTAGGTTATTTCCACGATGCTGTATCTAGTACACCTCTTTTACCACCTAATTAGTGAAGCATTCAAATTTCCATCTTATTTACAGGGTTTAATTTTGAAAGCTTGGCTTGATGTCTCCTGTGGGAAAGAAAGAAACATTAAAAAAGCTGTGAAATATTTTGATGAAGCACTGCAGGAAGGCAATGATGTTTTTGCTCTGCTTGGTAAAGTAAGTTTACTTTATCAGTTTAATGCTTCCTGAATGTCATGTTAGTCTTGTGATTAAAGAGATGCTGAGAAGAGTTGTCTGTAAGTGAGTTTGTCTAAGGAATGGGAATACAGCTTAGTCATACTCTTTTGTTCAAAGAAGAAGTCTAGGCTTTGGCAGAAATCATGTTTGAAATTCTGTATGAAATTGTGTAAGGAATATAGAACATATATTGCACAAATTGATTACCAGCACAATAAAAACATGCTGACGCTTCTCTTTCCTCCGGTGGGACAGCCCATTTAAAACAATTTGTAGTTAATTTTAACAAGTAGCTGAGGTTTGTTAGGCTTCTTGCTTTCTTTGTAGATTGACAGAAGCATTCCTACTTTGCACTAATGGTAGACTGTCTCTGTTAGCATATACATAACAATGAATTTCTGCAGCATTCTTGTTAGATGATTCTCTAGTATAAACGTTGCAGCAGTGGGATATCGCTTTGCTAAATACAATTTCCAACTGTTTTTTTATGAACTGAGCTTGTAGCTATTTCTTTCTGTATGTCTGTATTTTTTGAAGTGTGTTAAAATGATATGCTTTTTCTCTTGGAGTAATGATTTTTATCTTACTGTCTCTTTTTCCTGGTTTCTGTATGGAAAAGCTTCTGAATCTTCTCACTTGTGTGAGTGTATGGGCTTTTGGTGTAACTTCTCTTCCTTCTATTAGGTACAGTATTTTGAGGTCCGACAGAATTATTCAGGAGCCCTGGAAACTGCAAACCAGATCATTGCGAACTTTCCAAACTTCATTCCTGCTTTGATAAAGAAAATGAAACTGCAGCTAGCCTTGCAGGACTGGGAGCAGGCAGTTGAAACAGCACATAGGTTGAGTATGAAATAGTGTGCCACTAATTCTATTCTTGCTGTGTTTACACTGTAAGAAATTTTGAAACAAAAGTAGATAGGTTTCCATTAATTTGTCATAAGTTTGAATTAGCTAAAAGCAGCATTTTAAGTAAATAAATTTAATTAAGTTCTATTAGAGTACAGCTGGAAGTTTAGTGAGGATACTACATCAATACACATCTGTTTGAGGTGGATGAGGATCTTTTTGATATAATCATGAAGCCACAAAGTTGTGCTTTCATCCATGTTAAGCACATGTGCAATACAACTTATTTTTCCCCTCGTAGGGTAAAGCATCAATGAACCAAGATTTTGGTTTGCTTTTTGTGTATTCGCCTTTCATTTGTCTTTAGACTGTTGCAGAAAGATACCTTCAATTTAGAAGCCATAAGAATGGAGGCCTTACATCACCTGTGCAGAGAAGGAAATATATCAGAGGTGAGTCTTTTTTAGTAGCAGACTGTTGAACGTAACACAGCCTTTGCAGTGACTAAATGCCACATGCAGTGTCTTCTTTAGGTCTTCTCCTCATATGCTTTTCCTGGTCCTGCACTACACTAATTATCTGCAGGAAGAGGTATATTCACCTGTTCTGGCTCAAATGATTGCTTTAGCTGATTGTTGTGGTGTTTCAGGATCCAAGGGATACCAATGTAATTTTTTACCTTTGTTTTTTTTAAAGAACAAGAATCAAACCAAAGAGAAGCCTCTTCTTAAAAGTTAATTAAATTATGTTGATTTGAATCATCAAAGCAATCTCCTATTGTTTAAATACTGTTTTGGTAAATCTGTAAGATATAGTAAGCTTTCCATTAAAATATTTTATTAATTGAAATAAGGGAAGGTCTGGTGCTGATAATTTTTTGGAAGGGTGCCGTAGTCATAGAATCGTACCACTCTTATGATTCTAAGATTGGAAGGGACCTCAAGGATCATCTAGTTCCAACCCCCTGCCGTAGGCAGGGACACCTCCCACTAGTACGGGTCACTCAAGGCCTCATCCAACCTGGCCTTGAACACCTCCAGAGAGGAAGCATCCACAACATCCTTGGGCAACCTGTTCCAGTGCCTCACCACCATCACTGTAAAGAGCTTCCTCCTAACATCCAGTCTAAATCTCCCCTCTGCCAGTTTAATCCCATTGCCCCTTGTCCTGTATTGCAAGACCTTGTAAATAGTCCCTCCCCAGCCTTCCTGTAGGCTCCCTTCAGATATTGGAAGGCTACTATAAGGTCTTCTTAAAGCCTCTTCTCCAGGCTGAAGAGCCCCAACTCTTGTAGCCTGTCCCTATAGCAGAGCTGCTGCAGCCCTCTGGTCATCTCTGTGGCCCTCCTCTGGACCCACTCCAACAGTTCAATGTCCTTCCTGTGCTGGGGACTCCAGAACTGTACACAGTACTCCAGATGGGGTCTGAGGAGAGCAGGGTAAAGGGGGAAGAATCACCTCCCTTGCCCTGCTGGCCACACTGCTCTTGATGCAGCCCAGGACTCGGGGGCTGCATGCACGCACTGCAGGCTCATGTTGAGCTTTTCATCACTTAACCGTTTTTTGCCAGAAGGGTGCCGTAGTCACTTAACCCTTTTTTGCCAATTACTGAGAGTAAATTTTTTAAACTCCTAACAATTCTCTTACTCTGCTGCCCAGTTCCTTCTCTACACAGGGATCTATGCCTGTACTTAGTACGTGTAGTGCTTGTATATGTTTTCAGGGCATTTTTAAATACGATATCTAAATTGTCACCAAAAATGGTAAAGATACTAAAAAATATTTATTCTCAATATGAAAAACAATGCTAGTGTAAGATAAGGGGACTTTTATTAAAAAAGTGAAGCATTTTCAGTGTTCTTTAGAATTTTTTTCCAGTTCTGGAAGGAAAAGTGTTTTAGGTTGTTTAATGCATTTTTAGTTATTGCAAAGAACTGTTCAGTCATTACTGTATTTATAGTAAAATTTAAGTCTCACTTATGCAGATTCGTAGGAAACTGTAACAATTGCAATCTCCAATTCAGCAAAGCCATCCAGAAATGAAACTTGCTGGACATGGGAGGCTGTAAAAAAAGACTCTGGGGTAAAATGTCATGTGTGACTAAGACCCATGTCTAGGAAAAAATTAAAAAACTTAGTAAGATTATACATGATCCAAGTGTCTGCATCTAAAATCATATTAAAAGAAAACCCTGTGTACCTTGTTACTGTAACCCCAGATATATGTAAAGTGTCTTACACGGTTTGAAAATCTATGATGTTAAAAGTGGGAGCAGGTGGAAGTGCTTTGGTTTTGAGTGTGTGTATCTTTATCACACTGAAGCCTGAGCAAGATTTACAGATCATAGTACCTTGCTTTATGAGACTCTTCTTTCATATCATATTCAACTCATGTCTTTCATTTTTTTAGAGCATGTATAGAGGACACAGGATCTACTTTGTCACTTTACTGTACCAAAGTATTTTCCTGGGAATTCCAAACCAAATCTAACTCCTAGTCCTGACAACTTCTGAATTTAAGTTTGAAGAGAGTATTACATGATAAAATATGTGACTAGTTTTTTACTTAAATCTGTTCATTCTTTCTATTACTTATTATGTTGCTCCTTTTTCTCCAAGGCTTCTGCAAGACTGGGAGACCTAATTAAAGCACTGAACAGGTTAGAACCACGTAATTCGCAGCTCTTCTGTAAAATGGCTTTAGTTTTCAGTAGAACAGTAAGTATGCTTTTTTTTTTTTTTCCCCCTCAAGCAACATACAGCTATCTATTTATCCTGTTTTATTTTCTAGTGGGCAGGTGTTAGAAGTCTACTAACAAATAAAAGTTAGCAGACAATTGAAATAAATTACCCTGTGAAGCCTTTGGTAATAACATTTTAAAAGTTTTACTTTCAGTGCGAATTACAATACTAAAGCTGTCTCATTCCAAAAAATACTGTTACTGCTTGTTTTTAAATGAGAAATCAGTTTCCAGTGCAATTGCAAACTGTCCACCCACTTTATTCTTAATACAGGAAAGTGACAATCACGTAGCCTTGAAATGAAGGTCTTTGTATTTTCATAGTATTCAAAGTAACTATCAACTATTCCTTACTTTATACTTATGTTTGGGTCAGACATGCTTTAATGTTACATTTTTTTAATAGAATTATCACAGGTTATATTAGTCTTATTTGAGATGCTGTCGTTTAAACTGCTACAGCAATTTTCAGTGTGTTTTTCTAGTTCTGAAAAATAAGAATATTATTCCTGCTGTTAGTGTGGCCGTAACCAGCTCATCCTTCAACATACGCAAACCTTAGTTGAAAGAGCAGCTGACCTGGCGCCAGACAATTCAGAAATTGCTACTGAACTTGGCTACCAAATGATTTTACAAGGGAAAGTGAAAGAAGCTTTAATGTGCTACAAGAATGCTATGACACTTGATGAAACAAATATTTCTGCTCTAACTGGTAAGGTGTTCAGATTTCTTTTGATTTTACTGGTCTTAAGACACAGACCAAGATTTTTTTGATCAAATTCTTCTACTACTGCTACTAGGAAAATGCAAAACTATTAGAACAGGAGCATTGGGAAGTACTTCTTGATTCATGTTATGCTATCTTTCTTGTAGCAAGTTTATCCTCATTGGATATGTATTTTGGTCTTCCTTTTGAAAAGTGAAAATCTTCTCTTCTGAATTAGAACTCTCAAAGTAGTGGTAGGGGTAGGGATATGGTGTTAGTTTGTTTTGGTGTTTTTTTTTAATGTATTATATTTCTGTAGTGCCTGAGAACTCTAGGTCAGTACAAAAGTAAATTCAAACACATTCGAAATAACAAAGCTGTTGATGGCCTAATGATGATGACCTAATGATATGTCTAAAAAGCATAATCACGTCAAAACATCTGATACATTTGATGTACATAATAGATTTTGTTAAAAAAAAAAATAGTTGCAGTGAAGTTTTATTGCTGTCAAGAAAATAAAGAGTGAACATGTCATGCATACTTCATCTATTTTTTTTCCCTGCATTCTTTCTCTTTCTAATCTGCCTTCAAAAAATTAGGTTTTCTGTGTGTGTCTAGGGGAGTGTGTGGTGTTTTTAATTTCATTTTATTTCTTGTACTTGTTCTAAATTTATCAAATTTTATGCTGGTTCTGCTTAGTCTAGAAGCAGTTGAAGATGTACTGTTTCAAACTTTGTAATGTAAGGGATGAGATTTTTTTTTTCCGTGAAACTGATTTGTAGCATTGCATCTACTAATTTTTCAATCATGCATTCCCTACTCTTAAGTACACAAAATAAGTACATATCTAAGTACATAAAATCTGCATTAGCATGTGTCTAAATCTATTCTTTATTCTCTTAATGCTTTATGAAGAGGTTGAAGAGGGAAAAAGTTAATTCTGGAAAAGAAGATGTGCTTGAGTAGGAAGATGAATTTGCAGTAAACTGGTTTAATATGTTACAGGAATTATCCGCTGTCAGCTAATACAAGGGCAGTTTGAAGATGCAGAGCAGCAGTTGGAGTTTCTTAATCAAATTCAAGAGGCCATTGAAGAATGTGGGGTAGGAGACCTCTTCCTTCATTTAAATACTTTGTTTGCAATACGAACAGTGGTCTGCTAGCTACTTCATGTTCTGTATTTCAGTCAATACTCTTAATGGAGTACCAGTTAATCTAAGTTTCAATTTTTCTTCCTATCAATCTATGTTAATGTGTTGCTTAACTTCATAACACAAGGCTGTTTTCTTGCAGAGTAAAAGCATTGTTGCCTTTCTACAGGGCTTTATCTCTGAAGATAAATTTTAAATGTCAAGAGGGGAGGGATATTAATGATTTTCAGAGTATTCAAAAAATCTTAGAGCTTCTTGTGTGAATGAATGAAATGCATTGTTATTAAAATAGTATCATTTACAGTGAACATACTAAATATCTTGCAGTATCTTTAAATACAAAGATGAAGGAGCTAACAATAATTATGCAGTTTCCTATGAGTAACAGATTGATGTATCTGGAATAGGGAGAGTGTTTTATTTTCTTCTTTTTTTTTCTGTAGGAATTATCTTTCTTGCGTGCAGTCCTGACTATGAAAAAATATAAGAAACAAGAAGAAGTTACTGCCTTATTGAATGATGTTCTGAATACTCACCTTTCATCTTTGAGAGGTTTACCTCTTGGTGTGGAATATTTTGAAAAACTAAACCCTGATTTCTTGTTAGAAATCATTACGGAATACCTTAAGTTTTGCCCAGCACAGGTAAGGAGCTGTAGATGACATCTGTCTGAAGGTGAAAGCTATTTTTGGATTTCATTTCGAGATCAGTTTAATCCTGACTAATTTAGAAGATTTTACCTCTTAAAATGTGAAATAAATTGTGTTTTAAGGTATGATGCCAGTCTTTAATTAAAAAACTATGAAAATACATCTTTTTTTTGAAGTGAGCAAGTTACAATAATGACACCTGAGGAAACCTGGGATATTTGTTTAACACTGCATGTGTATATTTATACTTTCTTAAGTATCTCTTGATCAGGAAATTGTAACAATACAATGAACAGAGCTGTCTCAGTGTGGAACTAGCATATTCACATGGTCTTACTCTCGCAGTATTTTTCTCAGCTCAGGATGTATTTTCAATATGCATAGGTTCTACCTTGTTTCAGTTTCTCATGTGCATTGGTGAAAACCAGTATAGTAGTTTTTTAAAATATTATTATTACCATTTCCAAAGGAAAATCTTACTTACTTAGAAAGCTAATTTTCCGTGGGTGAATTTGCTTGTTAGTTGTGGCAACAATGTTGTATAGAACTTTAACAAATTGAATGGGGACCTGACATCTCTAAAGCAGAAGAAACACATTTAAAGTTTCTGTAAGTAATGTCTTCCTTAAGTAGATTATTCATCTGAAATAGCTAGAAGGTGAATTTTGTTGTTCTGTCATTAACAGATTTATGGTCTAATTACAGAACCTTCCCATAAATACTTGTTTATGTAGAGCTTTAAAACAGACAGACAAGTAAGTAGTTTTCCATTGTTGTGATCTGTCCTGCCACCTACAATGAAATGGTAATGTCTGAAGGACTAAAACATCAGTAGAAATGACAATGTCATGTCTCAAATGGAGATAAAGTAGATACGTCATTTTAGGAAGTAGTGTCTTGTCTAAAAATTTCCCTGGGATATATTTTTATCCCTATATACTCAGTGGCAATGATGGTTTTTAATTTGGAGTCAAAACTGTTTTTCCCTGAACTGTGGCCCATAGAAAGATCTGCAAAAGATAAGATAGGCTTTTCCTGAAGCATCATTAGCTCTTTATTGCTAAAAGAAATTTGTGGTATTAAAAAGTGAGTTTAGCCAATTAGTGGAGTCTTCTGGTTTGATAATGGAGGATTACTGCTTCCCTAGGACATGGGCCCTTGTTATGGAGGATATTAATGGATGTGAGATGGAATTTCTTTTTCAAAATAAATCTTGTTTATTAATTATTATATTCAGAACTTTCGCCACCCACCCAGTAGTTTTTAATGATCGGTTCTTTGCAATGGTCATGAAAACATTATACATATGATAACAGAGTCTAGGACATTTGAGAAATAACTAGCGATAATATAACAAACACTAAACTCAATTGAACTGGAAAGAGGTTCTTGCATTCACTTACAGAGTTTTGCTAAAGAGGCTTTAAGTATTCACTCATGAATATTAATCTCTGGACACCCGGGACCAATTATAGTTCCCAGACAGTACCCAAGCTCTTGCAGGGAGTTCTGTCAGTGTCTTGTCAGCCGTTGAGGCTTCTGATTCTTCCCAGGCTCTAACAAGGATCCTGGGAGAAAGGCAGGTGATCTCTGACCTGATTCTGGTTCCTCTTGGCTCCAGACTTGGCACGAAGGCTTTCAGGTGTAGGCAGTATGCCTTGTGGATGTGCAACCTTGGCACAAATTCACGCTGGCTAGGCAAGCCTAT